>JAQFZG010002670.1:0-15775 GCA_034695465.1 Entomobrya nicoleti
TTACATGTCATGGGTTGTCAGTTGTCATCATTCAGATTTATCTACGTGTTTTCTTCATGGCTTGACATGACTTGTTTAGTACTGTACGCCCACAAGAATCGCTGGTTGACTAGAAACTTTAGAAAGTACCTAGAAAGATAAAAGGTGACTTTCATCAGGTTAAGTACAGGACTATAAGCCTACTCAATGCTTTACCCATATAATCACGTTCAGGAATAAGCCGTTAGCAATAATTTTCAACGCTGATGTTTCCGTATTACAGGAAAATTTGTAAGTACGCAGTATACACGCACGCACTATACAAAGCATGTTTTATAGGGACATTAAAGCACAAAACGAATGATTCTTAATTTCTTGCATAATCCAGTAATCATGAAATCTGAAAATTATATTTTGTGTAGTTTAAAGTTGATTGTGTTACCAATCATAAAATGTAGACCCTGTTTTATACATGTTTCATTTTAAGATTATTTAGTTTTTCGTGAGGACTAACCAAGAGTATGAATGTCCATTTATAATTGTTAAAAAAATTAAAATGAACTTTGATCAAACTTTTCTTGTGATTTGTGCATTTCAGGTACAACGTATTTTTCATGATTTTCACATATTTCATCCCGATAGCGGTTATGGGGTATACGTACACACGGGTTGGTGTTGAATTGTGGGGATCAAAATCTATTGGAGAGTGTACCCAGCGACAGTTGGATAACATCAAGTCAAAGAGACGGGTAAGTGTATATATTATATACCTTTTACCTACAACCTACGTATACTCTCACTTTATCCGTCTGATCTGCAAAAACTGAATTGAATTTCAAAGTTTGTTCCGAGTTGCAGTCGATCTCACAGACAATAGGTTGAACAAAGCGGAGCATGTCTATGTCTATCTAGCCATGAGATAAGATCTACCAAAAAGTTGCATAATGTTCCGAAAGAAAGTGGAGTAAAAATGTAGCGCAACGCTATCAAAAAACTTTAAGATATAATCCTGTGATGTTTTATTGCACCTATCCCTGCAAAAAAAAAGAAATCAGTTGGAGCTGGAAAATGTTCTCTATCCACATTGGGGCTTCCCCAAGGTGTTGAAAATTGAAGTGCTTCTAGTTTTGATCCGCTGTGTATATAGTCATCATCATCAAGAAAGTCTAAATTATTTCAATGCAACAGTAGATCGTTTTGTGTGACAATGTAGTTTTTTATTCTTTTTATTACAGGGGTATGATAGGGAAAAACCCAAAAAGTAAAACCAAAAATTTGCATGTATGCAGTATGTACATATTTAGTTAAACGTATATGCGAAATTAAAGTTAAGTAAAATTAGAAAATGTTCCTTGGTTAATGGTATAATAACATGTGCATGTGCAGAGTGCAGACTTTAGAACTTTGCGACTTTCGGAAACTGAAAGCTTCCAATGATATGCAGAGAAATGAAAGTGTGAAGTAAAAGTTGCTTTCTTTTTAAACGGTACAAGATGACGTTTGATAGATTCCACAAACTGAGATTTTATATAATCACTTTAATTTCACGGGAAAGTTTTTATTTTATTTCCTAATTTGTGATGAAATGTTATATATTTATTGTTGTTACACAAACCATGATATAAAAGATAAAACAATGTGTACCTAACTTCTTAAATATTTGGTTTCAAATGTGTTTTGTTTACCTTCCTTTTGAGAAATGTGTACCTTTTTCATTTACTGTATGCATGAGCAGTCATATATACTTTGACTTGAAAAAAATAAAAGGGAACGTGAGAAGAACAAGGGTAAAGAATGACTGCTTTCTCCAGTTGCTTCATCTCGCTATTGTGCACATAAAGGATTTCTTTTCCTGTAGTCGCGTAACAAATTAATTTAACTATAGTGTAGCCAAACGACAGTGAAATTCAGTATACTTTTTTTGTACCTAACAAGCTAAAGTTTCTATATACCTGTATGAAATTACAGCCGTATTGTTTGTCAAGATAATGTAACATGTAAGTGAAAATGAAAATTGAAAGAAACTTCTCTGAAGAAAATATACTTGATTGTGTCGACCTCATTTTTAGCATACTGTATAATATACGTTATACGACTACATACATTTGAACACTTGGAATATATTCGATTTGTAAAACATATCTTTTACCCCTTGGTTATCTTCAATTAGGTGGTGATAGGATGTATATGTATGTTTCAACATCAAGTTTGATTACCCAACAATAAATATATATACGTGTGTGTATCCTTTTTTTGTTGCAGGTGGTAAAGATGATGATAGTGGTTGTAACAATCTTCGCTTTCTGCTGGCTTCCCTTTCACATGTACTTCATTTGGGTGTCCTTATGGCCTGTGATTACGACGTATTCCTTTGTGCAGGAGGTCTACTTGGGAATCTACTGGCTTGCCATGAGTAACTCCATGTATAATCCTATCATTTACTGCTGGATGAATAACAGGTAATAAAAAAGTATAATTCATGAGAATGAAAGGTACGTTTTCGTTTTTTTAAGGTTAACAAACTGAATATCACATACATGTCGTCTATCACACTGATTTCTGTAAATAATTTGCGTAGCAAATGCCTTTTGTTTATAGAGTTTATTAATGATTTAGCCTTTGGGTTTGTTTTGCAGATTTCGCCGTGGATTTCAACAAGTATTCCGGTGGTGCCCATTTGTTCATTACAGTGAGGTGGAGGCCACGACCACATACATGATGCACACGCAAAGAGAACGAGAGACAACACGGTACAGTGTAACCGGCTCTCCTGAGTTACAACTCACCCGTGTCTCCCGAAACGGTTTGTCTGTGGAAAGCAACTTTGACACCCCACCTTCCTCCACTGATTCTCACAGATCTGATCACGATTATTAATATTTTTAAAAATTTTGGCACTCTTTTCTCAAGCAAAGCACTATCAGACCTTGTCTATAGGAAAATGTATTGGATTTATGAACTTACTCAAAAGCTTATAGTAGTGATCGATAATTTCTTTTGAACTTTGTTCTAAAACGTTAAAATAAATGAGTTTAACAAAATATGATACACCCATGCACATATGTATCTGATTTTTTTTACACAACACAAAATGTAAAAAGTTATAATTTCAATACTAAATATCAAACAACTAACAGTTAGGTTCCGTTTTAGAAACACGAAGAGCATAGTCATGTAACTTTCTAACCACGTTTCAAACATTATACGAAAGTTAGTCATCTACTGGAACATTTGTAAATATTCATAAAATCATTTGTTAATATTACATGATTCCAACTTACGTGTTAGCCGGAGTGCAGGCATACAATTTAAATTAATTCGGGATCATGTTTTCGTACTAAAATCTACTGTAGAATCAAATGTAAAATTGCTTGATTGATTAGTTAGTTGGTTGGATTTTGTGCAAAACGTAGACTATGACTAGGGACACAAACATATACATAAACATAGCCATTTTGACGTTTATACGTATATACTATATACATACAACATCGTCACATCATACACATAATGAAACTGCTATCCACTATGAACTATGAACGTTGGAAACTTAGTACTTTTGGAAGTACACTTTTTCCTCCTTGTGCCCCAGTTGAAATGATTGTTTTAAAAATATCCTTCCTAATGCATCCTGAAATTTGCTGCCTGTAGAAACATTTGTGTTTGTAGAGCACGAAAATAAAATCTCACCAGACATAAAATTCATATATTTTTTTATGATATCTGTCATAGGTTCCGGTTCTGTTCACATCCATCTCCACGTGATGGCCAACGACTCAGGCCGAAGTCCATCAAACAAGTCGATGAATATGAGTTCGAGTAATGCCCAAGGTACTAGTGGTAATCCAGGACCAAATCGTCACGGAAGTAATCGCTCTGCTCACCTCAATGGAAATGTGAATAAGAGCAATCAGTCCACACCAGCATCTTCAGCCAACTTGCATCAACATCATTCGCAGTGTCATCACTTGCAGAAAAATTTCTCCAGCAGTAGTTCTGTTGGAAATACTCTAGTTTAAAGTTTGACGATTCGTCATGAAATATATTTATGTAACCGCTCCTTTCATAAAAAAAACCTTTGCCCATAAGGCTATAAATATAATGATATGATTCAAATACATGTCAGTTTTGTTAACTTTATTTGGGTAAGGAAATAATCTAATTAATTTCCACCAACTTTACACATTCTCCAAATTAGACATTCACAACCAGCATATTGTGTATGTATTCAGACAAATTGAAGTATACCGAAAGCAGCTATATTTTTAGAACTGAAACATCATTCTCATATTCTCACTCTCATTCCTTAAAATCATTTTGATATGCACATTTTTGAACAAAAACATGACAAAATCGCTTTACTTTGATTGATACAAATTGGCTGACACCAATTATTAACTGATTACCTGACTTCTAGAATGAGCTTTTCACTGGTACTAAATCATATTACCGTTACTACATATACACGCGTCGACATTGACGGCAGGCATGATTAAAATGTATATTTCTATTCAATTTATCGAACAAAATCTTGTTCCCAAAACGACCTACTCCAGGGTAGAAAAACGATTTTAACCTTTTGTAAAAATAGGAAATTGGTCGATTCAAATTTATATATGAAAGATTACACAACTATTTATCAAAAGATGCATTTCATCTTCCAAACAATTTTATACTACGATTTAAAAAAAAAACTTTTAATATATATAAATAGCAGTGAAGATTATACTTAAAAGTGTGGCTGAAAATATTTCTTGCTAAGATTCTTGATTCACAGATGAATCATGAATGATGTCAATGTAGTAAAATCCCTAAAACCTTGATAGCAATACTACGTACGTTCGTATTCATTTAAATGCCCAATATAAAAATGTATATATACTATATTTAGTTAAAACGTATTATGTATGATAAAAATTACATAGCGGATAGTTAGCATACGTTAAACATTGTAAATGTCCGTGACATGCATTATAATAGGGTAAGCAAAAAGTTAGTAATCAAATACGTAATATAAAAAAAGTATTAAAAGTCCTTAATTTTTTGGCATCGATAGTAAATATCGCAGTTCAAAGTTACTACTCTGTGCTTCTGGTAGTCGGTACCGCATTAGTAAATGTTGGAATATACATTTCACTGGAATGATTATCATTTGAGATTTTTACCAAGTAGATTTAGTAGAACCAAGGACTTTCATTTTAATTTTCCCAATTCACCGCTATTCGTTGTCGTGATATTGGAAAAACTTTCACCTTCATTTAATCCTTTCACTAAATAAGCTGGAATCAAGCTTCTCGAAAAAAATACTTTCTTAGAAGTATTTATAAATAACGTCAATTTCTCATAATTTATGAAGATACACAAACACCTTTTTAATATCCAAGAATGCAAAATGATCTCACAAAATTCAAAATGTTAAAACGAAGCAAAGTTTCAACAGGGAGTATAAGGGGTATATATATGTATCATATGCAGTAAAATGCCTTTATGTTACGTGTTATTCTTGAAATAATCTGGCGTTTGGTGCCATTGTATGTATTAAAAAACTTAGGTAATGATCGTAATGAGAATTCACACAAAGAGCCAAACGTTTTGAAGTGTCAAAGTTATGAACATTTAAACGATCGATTGATCATAGAGAATGTTATGGGATTAATAATGACTTTTATGGCATACTATTATGTGACGAGCCAATTATTCCACGTTTTGGTATTAATTTAGGTAAATAACATATATACAAAACGTATATATGTATGTCGTACAAAAAAATTGTGTATTCAGTTTAATTGTTGTATTAAATATTAAGTTTATATTATATATGTTCCTTGTGATACAAATACTACCCCGAATTTTTGATCTTTAACTTATCTTCCACGATATCGCATTCTAGTCATTTCCCTATTTTGTGATAAGTATTTTTGCGTGAAAGAGAAGATTTAATGTACTTCCAACAGAAATCTCAGAAATGGCACATCAGTAATTTGAGACTTGAACTTTATGTGAGCAAGGTCGATTTTAAACATTACCCAGTTTAAATTGTTATTTTAATTATTTAAAGTATTTTAATTTAGGGTACGTAATATAGTAATAAATTCTTGCCAGATACTTCCAACAACTACAACCATATCGTACAAGTAGTTATAGTTCAACCTTGTCAAGTGACGTCACCCTGAGATGCCAATTGTAAATATTTAAGCGAAATACTAGCGTTGAACATGGCATATATGACAGATATGATATGAGTATGACATAAAATAATTTATGCCCTTTAGATATACAAGAACAAAGCATTAAATGTTTGCACCGGTAATGACATTTAATTTCTTTTAAAAATAGACGAACGCATGACTAGATTTTGGATGTAGTAAATTCTCTCCAAGTCTGAAATTACGTAGAAATATTTCGTTTTCGTTTAAAATACCATTGAATTTTTTGTAATACTTTTATTATAAACTCATTAACTTTATGGAAATTAAATTATTTGTTATTACTAGAAAATAAGATATATCAGTAATTCTAAAATCAAGCGATGAATCTTTTTAATTCGTTATAATAATAAACTAATGTACCTAGAGATTATGTGTATAGATAAATATGTATGTATGTATACAATACAATACAAAATGTAATAAAAACTTTTAATAAAAAACCTCTTTTAATCAGCTCTTAATTAGTTCAGCGCATTCAAGAAGAAACATCAGTTATTGAGCTGATGAATTATTTAAAAAAACATAGACTTCATATGGCAAAAATCGTGAGAAATACTTGACTGTAAAGCACTTGAGGGTAATCAACCAAAATTATGGAAATAGAAAAATCATCAAAATTGCAATGTTATTTTTATAATGTTACTCTTATTACTTAATATGCACTATGCACAATCGGCTACCATATATATATTATATATAATCAAAATGGTACCATACTCATACGATATTATTATGTAATCAAGCAGTTAAATCGTAAACTCTGCAGTCAATTAAAAACTCATTTGCTACAAGTAAATGCATTATGAATGAACAAAGCCTACACCCTAAAAACAACTACATACTTATAACATGTACACCCTCTGCACCTGTTTCTGTAAGCCAATTGCCATCTCTTGGCTGAAATACAATACCTTTCATGAACGACAGAAATCTGTGCTTGGTAGGAAGAAAGTGGGATTTAACCCACTAGACTCCGCCCTCAAATTGCATTAAGAGACACTGTGAGTGTACCTACTACGTGTATAAGAGCCATGTCATATGATTTATATGTGAATTTTCCTGCCATCTGTTCAAAACATTTTTAAAGGGAAAGCAAATCAGATGTTTTATGTTTATTTACAAACTAATGAAAACATTTAAAATTATTACTAAAGGTCAAATCAGTATAAAATTAGAGCAGTTGCCTAAAACTTGCTGTGAACGTTTGTTTTAAACTTTTGGTGGAGCCAACAATTAAAATTCTGAAGTATGTAAACAGGCAGTCTAAGTATCTAAAAATAAAATTAGGCTGTTTCAAAAAATATTTATTTTATGAAGCAATCAGTAAACTGCATTGTATTATTTTTTTAGTTAAAAAAAATGTGTTTTTAAAAGCAAGTGATCGATATCATTTAATTTAAAATTATCATTTCACTACAATACACACGTTTACACTTTTGTAGTATTTTCATGTCAACAAATTAATTATCAAAATAGACATTTGTGCTCATTTTTATATTCAGGATTTTTAATGAACTGAAGGTTTGGTTTGAAGTTGTTAGATTTAGTTATCAATATCTAAAGTCAGTATTGTATGATTGCGTTTCGTAAAAATTCTTGAAAGTGCAACCCCATTAACTGTGATGGGGTGACGGGAGAAGACATACTCCAAGGAGGAACGAGATTTATAACGTGAAAGAATTTGGTTCGGAGAGGAAGGATCCAGTGAATGTGATTATGACTACAGTAGCCTGCGGGCCTTTCACCTTTTCCTCAGATTTTGATTCGGGAAATTTTTTGAAAGTGGAATATGTTCAGCCAAGCCAAACATCGCCAGTGGCAAGTACAAGTCAGTATTCTCAATCACTGGTGCACAGAAGTCATGGTAAGAAAGATGAAGCTTATCAGAATATGCTTATCAAAAGTTAATCAATTCCTGGCGAATTTGAAATCAAATGCTAATGTGTATGAATTAATTATTCATGGGCTAACTTAACTTTTCTATCCGCTAGATCATGAAATCAATATATGGACTAAGCCCGATTGTTACGGGACACGGTTTGAAAATGGAAATCGAACCTGGTTTTACTTTTCTATACGAGGTAAGTATGTACGGTCAATAATGGCCCATCATTGATATCATATTTGAAGTTTTAGGTATTATGTATAATGTATGAGTAGAAGCAGTTATGAATCCAATTATATCAATACCAATGTTTCTTTCTGATATAGGTGGGAAACCTCATGGAATAGTAAAACTAAATGTACTTAACCTCAACAAGCAGGTTAAGTTATGTAAGTGAACTTAAATATATTCAATATTATGTACATCCTTTCTCGTTGACATGAGTAATTATAATTTTTATCTCTTTTAATTAGTTCAACAAGGAATGCAACCAGTATATCGAGTTCTTCCAGAGAAACCAGAATGGGAGCGGGTGCAAGACCGCCTCTTAATTAACGTGAGTTTAATAATATGACAACTGTATTTGTTCAATGAAATTGAAATGTTTTTCTAAACCAGCATGTTTATATAATCCATTTACAGGAAACTGGGGAACATGTCTGTAGCATCAGTTTTAAACAACGACTTCCTGACAATCCTAACGGTTCCACGCTTTACATTGCCTTTACATACCCCTTTAGTTATCATGAGTTATGCGAGTTACTAAATAGGTTGGATGAAACATTTTTGCTCCCTCATTTATCGAATCCATTATGCAATTCTCCACTAACTTCAAAGATAATGGAAGACGTTTACTTTCATCGAGAATGTGTATGTCATTCGTTTGAAGGAAGAAGGGTAGAGTTGATTACTGTAACATCTCTCAGTGGCATTTCAAACATTCGAGAAGAACGGCTAAGTAATTTATTTCCAATCGCCAACGAACTTCGCCCCTTCAAATTTCCAGAGAAGAAAGTTGTGTTTATGAGTGCTCGGGTCCACCCTGGCGAAACTCCGTCAAGTTTTGTCTTGAATGGATTTTTACGTTTCATTTTGGATCCGAATGACCCCAGAGCAATTTTACTTCGCAGACTTTTCGTTTTTAAATTTATTCCTATTTTAAATCCGGATGGAGTCGTCAAAGGTCATTATCGAACGGATCCTAGAGGTGTAAATCTAAATAGAGTGTACCTGAATCCATCACCATTACTTCATCCTCCAATTTACGCTGCGAGGAAGCTACTACTCTATTATCATCATGGACATGAATATCCCGACGACTACGAATATCCAGTCGACGCGGAGTCAACTGAAGTAACAGATATTAACATGGAAGATGTGAAATCTAGCGAGAATTTAACTTGTGGCAGTTCTTCGGCTGGTGGAGATAGTCTAGGAATTGATGCAGATTCCGTGATATCAGTCAGATCAGGGTCAGGGGATGCAGTTCAACCAGAAAAGCTAGATGAAGCAGATTTTGGTAAAAAGGATGCTAAAAAGCACTACACATTTGTTTTAAGCGAATCAAATTCACTCTGCGCTGGATGTGGCCCCTTTATCGATCCTGATGCTGGAGATGCAGTGATGTCTGTAGAAGACTTACGACCCTCCAGCAGCTCCAACTTATTAAACGATTCACTTCAGAATCATCAGTGTGCTTTCGAAACCTGTGATGAAGATTCAATATTCTACGAAAATCTTAGTTTCAAAAATTCGAATTCTACTATCGACACAGCTGGTCAAGAGACCTCTCCAGCTGTATCTCCTAAAAGGGCACCAAGTCGAGCTTCAACTGGAAGGTAATTAAAGCAAATATTAGTACTACTAATTTGATTGATAATGAGCAATAGAGTGTATACTAAATAGCATATATTTGTCGTTGGTTTGTCATTCGAATAGACGCCGGAAAAAGGGTGGAATAAAAGACAAAAAGAAAAAAGCTACTAAATCTACTACTGTGGCTGCAGGTTCCAAAAAAGCCGCAAGTGAAACCCAGACAGCGAATTTTTTTCAGGTGCTACAGCCAGCAAAGTCACTTGACACAACTTCTCGTTATAAGTTAAGAAGCAAAGCTACTTTGAACGCAGCTTTAGCCAATCCCGTAAACTACAAAATGCCCAGCTCTGTTGATGGCCCTGAATCAGGCTTATTTCTCTATCTAGATCTTCATGGACATACAACTAAGCGAGGTTAGTGTGAAAGTGCTGTAAATTTTCATTCGTAATAAAAAAATAATTTTCTCTAATGCCATTTATGTTTTCGTATTACAGGAATATTTATGTATGGAAATCATTTTCCTGATGCAGCAAAACAAGCAGAATGCATGCTTCTTCCTCGCCTGATGGCTATTAATTCCCCACATTTTGATTTCTCAGCATGCAATTTCACCGAAAGGTTGATGTGCATGAAGTAAGCGTTGTACAAAATTGGCGTTATATAAAGTGATTGCTTTTAGCGTATTACTCAACTAACTAACTCGTATGATTGCTTTATTTTAGGGACAAGCGCGATGGTGCTAGTAGAGAAGGATCTGGCAGAGTCGCTTGTCATAAATTAACTGGTCTCATTCGAAGCTATACATTGGAGTGTAATTACAACACAGGCAGAACAGTGAACCATGTTGTTTCACGACCACCCTCATTAGGAATATTAGATTCTCCGGCGTCATCATCGTACCAGCCTCCAAAATATTCCATTTCCATCTTTGAAGCTGTAAGATCAAATTTCAATCCTCTTTTTAATAAATTCGCTCGTAAATATTACGTATATTTTATGACATCGTTATTTTTTTCATGTTTTAGATTGGAAAAGCGTTAGCTGAAAGCTTGTTAGACTTAACAGGACGCAATCCATGGACACGTCTCGGATTTTCCGAATTCAAAACTCTGGATGGAGTCAGAAGATCACTTGTAAAGCGTTTGAAACTTTCTCCAGAGTATAAAAGCTCCGGAAGTGACACTGCTATTAAAAAACCGACAACAGCTGGATTTGAGCCAAACGCCTTATTTGCTCCAACGAAGCTCTTGAAAAAAGCAAAGTCAAAAGTAAGTAAATCAGTGATTGATAACATGATAACCACCGCGTTAAAAATACTTTTTTTAAACGTTGTAAGCACCTACTTATAAATGTGCTTGTCTTTGAATTAGGTTTTAGTTCAGCCTACTCCTGGAGGCCCATTGGGACCTAAACGAGAGAATCAGAATCTTCCTGCCGATGCCAAAGCAAGTGGATCTCAATACAAAAAGTTGCCATTATCTCCTGCGGTTGAGTTAACTCCAACGCCAGGCTGCTCGACATCAAAGGAGACAACCGGCTCTCCACCAAAGATAACGCTGAAGAAAGCGATGAAGAAAAAGTCATTAACCAAAGTCCCAAAGAAGGGGAAAACCAAAAAATTGAAAGGCAAAATGAAATCGGAAAAATCTCTTGAAAAGCTGTCTGCAAAAAAATAATATTATCGTGTCAAACGTTTTTGTATTCCAATAAATATTGACTTGTGTGGTTCAGTCAGCTTTTCAAAGTGTCAAAAATGTAATTAATTGATATCTTCTCTTCAGTTTATCTTTATAGACATGTTCTTGTGCTATATTCTGTTGTAGAGAAAACCCTTAGATAAAACTTGGGAAGGCAATGCAGTATTAGATTATATATATTAATAGATATTTCGCATTAACGCTAATAACGCCAATTTCGCTGTTGATTTTTGTAATTTATAATTAAGAATGAATTTGTGTAATTGCATTGATCTTTTTTGTAGAATCAGATCACGTATTGTCGTTTGTTTGCATATTACTCTCGTTTATGTGTAATTAAATTAGTCAAAAATGAATTTTATAGGGTGCATACTTTTAATACAAATTAACATCCTCAAATGAGTCCCACAATCAGTGTATTTCAATGAGTAATGAATCATGTTAGATTCATATTCACTATATTCAGCAACAAAAGTTATTAAACACAATCAGGGATGTAAATAAATATTAGTACATAGTAAGTACACCAAATATGTACATGAAGAAAAATTACAAAATTAAATAAAGGGATTAATCAGTCCATTTATATATTTAGCTTACTACGGTAGTACGAGCTAATCATGTGTAATTAATGTCTATTTAGTTTGTACTTGTGATAAAGGGTATTTTCTAAATCTTTCTGCAAGTGTGTATCAACTTGAACATAATAGTTTACAGTAAAATTAACTAGTTAACCTTTTTAGTATCGCACTTTATAAATAAACTTCTCTTGAAGATGCGTTCATATTAGATCTACATAGATAAAGGCAAAGGATACTCTTAAGGCTACTCTTAAATTAAAACCTGAAGAGACTTTACTAAACTTAACAGGTTTCTTCGGTTTATTGACAAAAAAAATCATGCTATCATTTCAGTAGTTTAAAAATCAAAAGTTTAGATGTCCAAAATGCATAATGATTTGTTGCACTCCATGAATAGGTATTTAACGTGGTATCTCATTTTAATCAATATAGCTTAGAATTATAATAACGCAATCGTTTATGTAAAATAATACATATATATATATTTATCCGATATCTTTATTCAAACGAAATGAAATAAATCGTGAATCCAATGAATAAAATTGATTAAAATTGTACGCTACTCTTTTTTAACAAGTTTATAATCATTTTTAAGCATGTACGGGTCCCATGCCGTGAAACTCCATTTTATTTCTCAGATATACGGGGTAATTAGTGCAATGCCAAACCATATCAACAGTTAAAGACATGATATGATATATTATGATATCACCAAAATGAATATGATTTCAAGAATGTAGTATGCCATAAAAAGCCACGTAGATATCATAAAAATGAAAAAGATTTCTTAAAATAAAATGGAAATGCTAATTTCTAAATCTTTTAGAATTACATTAACGAAAAAAAATGTCCACAGAAGAGAAGGAAGTAAAACCTGAAAATGGCTCTCCTTCGGAATCGGAGTCAATTTCATGTTTACAAACCGAAGAGGCAATAGCGAAATTGGAAGATCATAGATGTGCTATTTGTCAAAATATCATTATTCATGTGAGAAATCTCCATACGCATCAACTTTCCAAATTTTCACTTATTATTGTTTTAAGTAAGTATCTCATTTCATGTCATTACATCTAAAAGGCCTGTCGAATTGACTGCGGACACACTTTCTGTCGACATTGTTTAAACGTTGACAGAGAAAACCGAA
Organism: Entomobrya nicoleti; assembly: GCA_034695465.1. Taxonomy (NCBI): domain Eukaryota; kingdom Metazoa; phylum Arthropoda; class Collembola; order Entomobryomorpha; family Entomobryidae; genus Entomobrya; species Entomobrya nicoleti. Next base: position 13,311 of record JAQFZG010002670.1, read on the forward strand.
ATCACGGCTCAAAATCAACATGTTTTATATGCGACGCCGCAGTAACAGAAATTGCTCGTAATGAAGACAAAGACAAAGAAATCGACGCTTTGTACTCTACCCTTCCAACAAAGGAGCGTCTTAGCAGAGAGAGAACAAAGTCTGATAGAAAGCAAGAAGAAGACAATTTTCAGAAGAAACCGAAAGAAACCAACAATGACATACAACAGCATGCAAATACAGCACAAAGTTCAAACGTCACTGTGGGTAGCGGAGACGGTGCAGCGTCATTTTCTCCATACACTCTACTTCGCACTACAAATGAATGGCCAAGCGCTGAGGCAAACAATAATGTGAACGTTCAAGTTCCTACATTTTACGGTGGAACATTTAGAATCTGGCGGAGAGACAATGAGTATGATGACCTACCCAGTCATGGCGAAAGTATTCACGGAAGACAAACCTATGATGGAAATGAAAGTAATGATGATTTTGATGGTGGAGAGCAATTCAATCAACCACAACCACCGATGTTAGTTCGTCATACAATCCAACATGTTTATCACACAGTGGAAGTCAGTAGGAGTGAACAAAATGATAATTCAGAGGATGAAGCTCCACGAGACCACAGCTTCAGAAATGAACCAGTTCGAGGGTCGTCGTCAGAGTGGAGAAATACTGAACATGAGCATCATCATGACCCCTCTAGTGAGTATACACCGCCCCCATGCACATGTCGCAATAATGGATCCTTTCGTGACTTCAGGTATCACCAGTACCCTTACATGAATTCATCTGGCACAGCTCCAACCATTCCGAGAGTCTACGCTTATCCAACGTACAGTTGTGGTTCTCCATATGCAACTCCAAATTATCATCAACCTTCTTCCGGCGTGCATACTCATTTTGTGCCATTGACTTACCAAAATCAGAGAGCGTCTTACCCTTCTCCAATTAATATAGCAGGAAATAGTTATAATCTACGTTTCTGTCCAACGGGAGCGGGTGGTTATCGCCAACATGTCAACGTGTTACGAAATCCTTATGCTCATGCTACAGCGCTCAATGAACCCAGTTCGCAAACATCCCATTGTCTTCATTACGAAGATGAAAGAAGACATGAAAATGACTCCGAAAATGAGACAGATGATCCGGGTGCCAGACTATCCACCGGCGATGGAAACCGTTATGAATATGAATTTCACCGACCATTACAGTATCTACGTCTGCGTCGTTCCCATGAATCATTGCCTTCTGATTTCCGTGGACGTAGCAGTGGTCGTTTTGATTATAATGACGCCGAACTGCCGTTAGTTTCAAATAATTCAAGTGATAATGAAGCTCATCCATTGCGTGAAGCAAGAATGGAAATAAGTGAAACTCGACAGGAACACAGTGATCACGAGGACCATGTATTTACATTGAGCTTTTCAGTGCCACGTGCAGACAGACAGGAAACTGATGCGCCGCAAAGTGCACCTCTCGGATTTTCACGGTTTGGGGAAATCAGTCGAGGACCAAGAAGGTTTTAAACATGTACATAAAGACCAATTTAAACATTATTTCAACTAAAATTGACGAAATAAATTTGAAAATTCAAGTAGTCACAGGTTCACGTTTAGGCGATAAGGTTTATACGTTATTATTTCATGAAAATATTGCATTGCCCCGACTCATTTTTCGTTTCTTGCACATACATGGATCATGACCAGGGACCATATACCATGGACCTCCATCAGTTTTGATGATTCTGTTATTTCTGTTGCCATAATTGCTCATTTTTAACCAGGAAGGAACCCTAATTCAACATTCTCAATCATGGCATTTTGTCTATTTCGAATTTTAGAGAAAATCAAGAAATTCATAATGCACAAAATATAAATGCATAGCTAAATTAGCTTATTCGACTGTGACTTAAGACTTAAAATACTGTTCTATTGACTGATTGCAATTTGCAAGAATAACTGGAAGAAATTTTTACTGTTACACTGCCAATTGCCAAGATTGACTGGCCAGTAAAATGGACGAACATTCAAGAAATCCGCTTCCCTTTATCCCCAACGAGGTATGCAATGCACTGGTAAAAGGAAAGCAATAAGGAGATGATGTTGCAATCCCAAGAGTTTATATTATCTGACAAGTCTCAAAATTCACTGCTAATGCTCTATACAACATTTACATGTTAGATTCTCTGCGACATTTTCTCGCTTTTGGATCTCACTGCTATCCGAAAAGTTCGACAGGTCTCCAAGCACTGGAAAGCCATAGTCCATGCCCATTCCATTTCCGTACACTTTGTTTGTCAACTCACAGACGAAACTTTCCCCTTTGCTGTGAACTCTGAAGAAATATTCTCTTGTCTTGAAATTCATGACTTCAAGGGACAGGGAAACGAAGTTATGTCACCGACAAGCGGTACTGGATTCTTGTTTGGAAATACAGACAGTATTAAATTTATTGGAAATAATATCGAACCTGGCAAGATT
>JAQFZG010002671.1:0-15766 GCA_034695465.1 Entomobrya nicoleti
CTAGGACCCATAGCAAAAGCTGAACATACAGCAGTTGACTTGACTGTGCCGTTGAGTTAGCTGAGTAGAGGACGATGGTAACATAATACCTACTTACTACTACGAAAAACTGCAATGTTCCTATTTTCCTTTTTGTTGGTATTTCACTACTCGCATAAGTAGGTATCTGGTCTGGTATATGTATTTTACATTTGCCTTTCTAGAAAGTCTTCGTTCTTCGAAGTTCATATTTTCAGATGGATGAAAGCGTAAAGCGAAGTCAGCACACTGTGTAAAATATTATGTTTTCTTATGCTATTCAAAATTACAGCATATTTCACATTAAAAGCGTTTTTCGCGGCTTATAATTTTTTTTATAATGTACTCCAAAAAGATAATAAAAGTAGAAAAATTAAAGATAAGTTTTCTTACACCGAATACATTGGCTGTGTAATACATAGAACGTATGAAAATTTGGTTGTGTTTGATGATCAAATAAGAAGAGACGGAATGCAGAAAAGAAAAAATTGTGCTAGCGTAGCGTATGGAAAGCGCACGGGTGAACAATTTTATAGTTGTTATCATTAGCTTAGGTAGCTGCAATATTAGCAAAGCAGTGTAGGACTCTGGTAAGTACATTTTTAGTAGAAAACAACTTATCACGAGTCAAGCAGTTCCAAAAACAAGATCTAACATCAGCGTTGCATCTATTACGTATATGAATGAATCATATCATGGATACCTGTAACAATTGTATAGTACTTACAGAATTAGTGAAGTCCCATGTTATGCTTCAAATTAAAGTTCTTAGATTGGTAAAGTTAACTATTTTAAAAAGCTATCAAACTTACTAGCAACCACTATCAGTCTGATTTGCCTTAGGCAGCTGTTCTTTTGTTACTTGAGGAGTTGCGCACAGGTCGTTTCTCTTTCACATGCTTTTCCCATGAACTCCAAAATCCCCACACAAATTCCTAATACTATGTTTTTCGGTGTTGCTATCTGATGCACCCCAGCGATTTCCTCTGGAAGGAATCTTCGCTGCTTAAAACAGCGTATTATAGAGGGAAAATGAAGCTACTGAAAACTTTGAATATAATAAAGTGGTAAAAGCAAGCGTCGAAATATATTGCATTTAATGTATTTCATGGAGAATTCCGAACACTTTCCGAATTCCTTTACTGATATTTTCTTTTTATGAAATCAGTTTGCTTTTGTGGGATTTGTCGCACCAATCTCATTAAATCTCATAGTAATCAAATTGCTAATAAAATTTTAGCTCTCTAAACTCGAAAGAATCACTTTGTTTTGTCTTTTAATTTTTGATTTTTTTTCTGTCCTTGGATCTTGGAACATCTTTTGATAAGAAATACGACATTTGCTTGAAGTTTAGACAGGAGCGCTGATGCTAGCTGATTTTGACATTTAGTACATTTACGTACCTTAATGCATACACTTTACATATTATTATCGTCGCGTGAAAGTAAAAACAAACTACACAAAATGAAATACAATACATATTCTACGAAAATCAGTAATATCTTAGGTGGGTTGTTCCACGGAACACGCAAGCATGCTTTCATACTGACACTTTCTTGTGACACTTGCTTTTTTGCTGCTTGTTATTAGAACTTTTATACATCCGTTGATTGGTGTGTGGGGACAAAAAAAAGCTTATCCATTTATTGAATGTAGATGCAGTCAACAAGAATTGCTAGTCCAGTGGTGCGTGTTCGTTGTAGGTACATTCCTCTAATTCCAAAATCTGTCTGAAGTAAACATGATTTTTCTGCGAAGATAAACAGATATGTTGCGATAAATATATGTTTACACGATGTAGCTTGCATACAAACATGTTTTATGCTTAAGGTATTTTTATACACGAGTGTTTTTGTAGGTAAAATAAAGTATGCAATCTTATACTAACTTGCTAAACATGAAAAATAAATGTCACTTCAGCATCATAACATCAACCAAAAACGCTGCATGTTGTGTACATTTTTTATTTCACCAAAACTGTTTTATAAACTAAATAGAAATATGAACGTGAACATGGGAAGCTCTTTAAGTATTTTATTCGCAATTCACACATGAGTATCATTTCAATAAAAACAATTTCGGTAATCTGTCCTTCAAAATCTTTCTTCCTTAGATTTTTAATAACAAAGAGAAACAACAAAAAAATCATGCAAAGCCTTTTTCTCCCAAAGATGGTTCTAGCCGCCATAGGCGAAACCTACCAAACCACCTTCTTACTTTACTTGTTAGTTATTCAAGCTTGAAAGTTTTCTTATAAATGCGATGTTGCAACCGCAGGAATATTTGATATTATATGAGTGACAGACCAAAGAACAATGACAGTAATGTATGTATAATTGACATTCTATAACTCTTTGCTTATCAACAGTAGCCACCCAGTCAAGAAGCCAGGAAGGAGAACAGAGAGCAAGTATAAAAACGGAGCCAAACCACTATATGACCGCTCCATCACCACACCACGCACCGGGCGCAACAGCAAAAAAAGAGGCGGAGGATTAAAGTAAGCTGCAGCAAAAGAAAAGTAAGGAAATATTTCTGAATTCGCATTGTATTCTTTGTAATAACACTCCTGTCCATACATATTGCACTCATAAAAGTGTAGAATAAATGAGAAAAATAAAAATTATGCAATATTGCTTCGTCGTGCCTTCCGATGAGCGTTTGTTGTTTGCTAGATTTATTTGCGCTTTGCCATGTTGTTGCTCTTATTGGTTTTGTACATTTGTGACGAAGTAAAAGTCAGTAGCGAATCGATAGGCATTACTGTTTTTGTCTTAAGTACATAATAGGGAGTAAAGTGGATGGATGAAATGCATGTATAGCAGAATGAAATGAAAATATGTGCATGTTTAAAGGAGGATCGGTTGTCCGAAACAAGCGTCAAACATGCGAATGCCTGTGCAGTAGTAAACACGTCGTCATTATCATCAACAACAACTTCGTGATTCCTCTTCTCCTCTCTCTCCCCTGTCTGTACGCTGCATTCTACTCATATTTGGTTACGAATGGAAGAAAAGTTCAGGGCTACACCGAGGACAGGACATTGCTGTTCATTTGGCTGCAATATCTATATTTTTCTTATATGTATATGGAATGATTTTTTCTTCCTTTTATTTTATTATTCTTATTACTCGTCTTCGTTCAGTACGGTTTCAGATAGCTAGCTAAAGTCAAGTATTTACTAGGTGAACTCGTCTGGTACTACCTATAAGGTTCGGGTACACAGGTTTTTTTCATCGTAAATAGGTATACATTGTAAATGTATGGTATACCAGTTCACAAAAGGATTCTTCATAACGATAGCCAAAGTGCAGGCAGATTATAATATGCTTGTTGTAACCGTTTCACTACAACCATCTCCACCACCGCCGTTCGTTCTTCTTACTCTCTCAGACACTCTATATAGGAATAGGAGAGAAGAAAATGATTTTTAAAAGAGAAGAAGGCCGACGAAGTAACGAATGGATGAACGAAGCACCACGGACCGAACAGCGAACGATTCCTCTCATTTATAGAAGCCACCTTGCAGTTCACAATCAGTCAAGTCAAGTCACAGACAAATATCACACCATCATCTACACACAAACACACGAAACGCTGACTTTTTTCTGATGGTCCGGCTAGAAAAGAACCACCTTGCATCCATAGTTGATAGTTAGCAAGTAGACATGGATGCAATGGAGCAGAGAGAGAACCTGAGTGAAAATGTCCTGTGAATGCCTGTAAAATGGTCTATCACCCAATAATACATGACACTTATACGAACCTCTTAGAATAAGAATCAACCTTATCCGATCGTATATCAACTTTTTGTTCACGTCAAATACAACTTACAATCATACATCCCAATAACACTGCCGCCACTTTTAGAAAATAACCATTTTCCCCCTTTTATCAGTTTATATGATTCACTCAGCCAAAGACACACACAGCAGCAAAAGAAGAGAAATCCTCATTTTCCTCCTATTATAACAGATTGTGAGTTACACGCTAACTATATTACTTTATTGTAATCAATACAAGTTTGATTACACTCACGTCCACCGATTAACTTTATAGTTATACGTTTCTCGAATTTATATTGCATAACACTTTCGTATATAGAATACCTTCTTGGAGTTTTTGGTGGCTATTGTATCGCATAACTCATTAGAATTTATCATTTTGCTTACATTGTATATGCACAAGATGAATGTGTGTATGTATCATGTGTGCATAAAGGAAGTATAGCAAAGGGGTAAATAATATGTATGTATACTCACAGTACTCAGAGCAGAGATGGACTTGGACAAAGACCTGTCATGTCTATATACCATGAAACGATTACGTTATAGAAGAACATCCCGTAAAGTGATTTGGGAATTCATTTTTAAACCACAGAAGTGTCCAAAAGAAATGGACTCCAGAGAGGGATTGAATGATGCATGCCTTTTTATTTCTGTTCTTGTTGGGGTCCGATGTAGCTGGACAGTCGAGTCGTACGTAATACCCAATGCACAGTTTACTAGAGAATATTTTACTATCCGTAATGGGCCATACATGTTACAAAGAAGAAACATTAGCATCATCTTGTATCAAATTACAAAGAAACAGAAAAAGGTATAAGAAATAAGCCATTTACACTGTGAAAAATGTAAAGGTAGAGGAATATATCTACATGTATTTATGTATGTGTAGGTAATAAGCTCATTTAAAAAAAACTTTGAGGTAATATCCAATTCACTGTGTATCCTTGACTGATGGGTCTGGTATAAATTGATTGTGACTATAGGATCTGCAATGCATAAGGTTCGAAGAATTCAGTTCGGATTTCGTTTCCAATTTTTGCGTTAATAAGTCATGCCATGGCAGGAAAAAAAGCCAGTGGCACACAGCGCATGTTTCTTCATATTGCTATTTGTACAAAGATGACCTCTATTTTCTCCTTCAACGTGCCGGTAGAATGTCGTGCAATTTTACAAAATATTGAGGAGGTATACTGAATGACCCAAAGGAATTCATGATCTCCATTTCTTGCATTTCAAAATGTTTTTTCTCTCCTTTGAACAACCAGTCATGTCATGCGTCATCAACATAGAAGTTCCTTTATGCAATGCCAGAAAGAAAAACCTACCTTTTTTAAAGTTTGAAACGATTCAAAAATAAAATTGAAGGAAAATCTTTATTTCGTGCAAGGTATTCGGGAGTACTATGTATACAGTATAAATATGCATGGCTGGAAAATAACGTGAATCTTTACGGTTCAGTTCTAAACAATGTAGCAGTCCAGCCAAAGAAGAGATGTCAAAAAGCTATTTACATCATTGTAAAGGGAGACGAGGAATCTCAAGTCTCGTTTACTATTTATCATTTTATTCCTATACATTTTGTATATCTCCTTGATTCGTTCTTCTTTCGAAATAGGTGTCAATACTCGAAAGATTTATAAAAGAAGACAAACAATGGAAGCACTCTCTGGAAGGAAGAGAAAAGGGAAGAAAGGTTACTTATTTATTGATACGACTATTCCCTTTACTACAACCACCCCTACATATGCAGTGCTACCACCACTTACACACCACTACTGCTCCTTTTGTGTATCATGCAACACAACTGCTGCTGTATAAATTATATTCATTTCCTTTCACGAGGAAAACTATTCACGTACTCAAATGCACATGACTTTGCCATATTATTGTAAAATAGAACCCTCTCTTTGTCATTGTTTGTGGTAGGCAAAGTCCTTTATATATCATTGTATCTTAATATTCACCTGCTAAACTATACCGATTAGGTAATGCAGCTAGGTTATACTATGCAACCTGCTCCTTCTATTCTGGTTCTTCAACCGATCATTCATCGCCATTGTCAATTTCTCCTGCTGTTATATTTACTACTCACGCTATATAAAATATTGCACCTTAAACCGGACACAAGACTTGTTTTCCTTAATTACTATTATTTTTCATGCCGTTTCATCCTATGAATACTGTTCAATGATGATGGCGGGTGGAGTAAGGATTTTCTAAAGGAAAACTTTCTAAATACAAAAAATCAACATTATTTCCAAACTTCAATTATGTCCAAAACGTATTTAAGTTTTATCACTAATTGCGAATTATTTCAATTTATCGATGCATTATTTCTGTGCCAAGTGCCAAACCAATTCAAAACTCTAATCTAATATTAATGTTTCCTTGAATGCTTAAAGAATACAAAATCGAATAAGCTTAATGGTAATTTCAAACTTTCTATTAAGCTTGTGTCACTTAAAAAACGTTAGAATATACCTCTTTTAGATTTCTTGAATTTAGATTTTTTTTAAATATCATTACAAAACATAAATTTAACTATCCTGATTGTTCATAAAAGTAACAAAATGCATCATGCATGTTAGCGTCAGCACGTACACTGACATCTTCAGGCTATATGAATAGGTATAAAAGAATTTCCCCTTGTCTTAATATTTTTGATTTCAGCTCCAACCCTCCTTCCAGCAAAACTCCAGCAGTATTTACCTTTTGTAAGGAGTCTTTGATTAAAGCTCAAATACATGTATTGTAAAGCAAGTGTATTGAGATTATTACAAACTACAAAAACTTGAGTTCACACATAGCTCCATAGCTGTGTCTAAGTTATACTGTTTTTTATAATACTTAAAGCTAGATCAACACATCCTACCTGTTAAAAGTGTATGAGGGTATGTATGACTTTATGGTGAACTAAATTACTTACGTTTTATTTCGCCTCTCTTTCTCTTTGATTCTCTTGTTTCTCTAGTTTGGATTTAATAATAATTGAACAGCGAAACTGAAATGCTTTCAAAGTCGACATTTTCATCGCAATGCGATGCGATGTTACTCAAGTAAGTGCATATAAAGTGTATGAAGTTGGTGATGGCTGTTGGTATTCATCAGCATAGTATTTAAGTTCTCATGCATTCATGTTTTGTTGTCTCCCATGCAATAAAATCTACTATGTGTATTTAATGTGAGTACAGGACTCTTTTTTGTACATACTTTCGTAACATTGTCCAAATTTTACACGCACCATGCGATGTAGGTATGTGCATTCCTTCTTTCATCTTTGGCCAAGCATTCACACATCCCATTGTCCAGTCGGCCGTTTTTTTTTGAACCGAGATTTTTTGCCTAGTTTCATCAGCGATGAAGTCAAATGCTTGTCTATAGCTTACATATATTGTGTACTAGTGTACTGGTTTCCTCTGCCGTTGAATGGTGGTGGTGGCCCGGTAATTACTCGCTTCCTTAGCAGCAGCAAAGCTCAAACCTTTTATGTAATACAATTTCTTCTATTTAATGTTGTATTAGTGTTGTTGCTTTATAGCCACATTATGCCTGACCAAATCCTAGCGATAAGACATCCATGGGCATAATATATATGCATGCCAAATAATTAGCTTGGTTTGTTGTGTTTCTCAGTTCTATTATGTTTGAGAAGCATTCACGAAAAACACGATGATGATGACATGACCAGTCAAGTGGACGCTAGCACTGTTTCTTCGTCTCCTGCATAATTTTAAAGTGAGCGTGCAGAGTATTGTAGCAAATAGTACAAAAATCTTGAAACAAGTTGAAGCTTTACTAGCCAGCGATATATTCGTTCATTACTTACGTATATGGATATTACGTAAAGCTTCAATAATTGTCAAATAGCATATCTACAACACAATACAACATACAATTACTTTTTTTGCTTTCCTACAAGTGAGGAAAAATGAAATGACGAACTATACGACGGGATAAATATGAATCATGGTATTTCTTATTCCAGTTGTGTAGCATCTCGCATCGCCAGTAGAAAAGCAAACAAATGAATGCAAGGACTACATTTTTTGTTACAGTTTTGTGAGACAATGCATTAGCTCACTTCACACGGCAGTAAAAGCAGACAAATGTATAACAAAGTAGAAATATGTAACTTCTGAATTTCTGATGTCTGAAATGCTATAATGTACATATAATGACTCCAGGGAATATGCTTTATTTCTTACAATCAAGTATACAGGGAATATTTTGTCTGACACTACGAATGAGATAAGTTACATGCGAAAAAGGAATTCAAACAATGGAACTGTTGCATATAAAAATATTTAAAATGTATGTATGTACATATATTATTTATGTATTATCACAAATCAGATACCAAGTTTTATCTATACTATTTTGAATATCTGTGTATGTAATGTTGTGACTTGTGAGTAGCAAATTTCTACAAAGAAAGTAACAAACAAAGCGAATCGACCGACGCCGTACGAACAAGTCTGCTGAGGTTTCTTTCCAAGCGAATGAGTAAGACGAAGAGACATTGGAAATGAGCTGGCTGGCGCTGGATCATTTTTTTCTTTTCCACAAAAGTTTTAGTTCCATATACTCCACTACTTCGAATGTACTCGCACTCTCGAATCCATGGGAAAATGAAGAGACACGGAATAAAGTACAATATGTATTTTTCTGAAGAAAAAAAGCATAAAATACATGAAGTATACTGCTTCTATAAGCCCACTGGAAGCCGGCTAAAATAAGCTGTAGCGTAAAAATGCAAAGGAAAGCGAGGCGACTACTTGTTACCACCATAGCTCATGTTCATGGAAGTGCAAGTGGTTGCCAGTCAGTACTCTTCTGCCACATTCAGAGGTGGTGGTGGCTGTTTTTCTTTCCAAAACGTATAGAGCCAAACGAAACGTACATTCATTGAGATCATAATAATCATTATGAGGCAAAGAAAAACACAATGTATTTAACATTATTCCCAGTACTAGTACAGTACAAAAATGTATGAAATTGAAATACAAATGTATAAATAACTCACATAGGACCTTTAATCCCACATAATATGTCGTCTACTCAGGCAACTCATATAATTTCCATCTTAAACCCTACCGTATAAGCACATTTATTTCAAAATATTTAACCATGCATGTATGTTTGTATATAAGACAAGTCATATAATACCAATACCCTATCATGTCATTTTTTACTTGAGCTCCAGAGAACGTTTTCTTGCATGGAAAAGGCGAGGAGAGGTGGGAGACCGATAAATTCCCGCAATCGTGTATTTTTTCTCTCCAACATATAGCCACAGCCGCAAACAGGCTTGCTGTCGGGTCTCTCGGACTGGTTTCTTTTACTTGCCCTTGGTTTTGAGTTGAGTGAGAGTGAATATGTTTTCTCCTTTTTTCCCTCCTCAAATATAAACACGCTACAACACAACACAGTCATCAATGATCAGCCAGTCAGCTTTTCTCTTTTAGTTTTATACATAATACATTTTTTACAATACACACTACACAATATGACTTCCCTTCTTACATCTTTCCTCCATTTAGTCACAAAAGCATGCATATATTCATAAACATCCTTCTCCTTCCTTTTTTACCTCCTCCCTACTATTTTCTCAACTTCGATAATAGTTACCACTCAACTACTTTCCTTTACTTATCTAATACATAGTTCTCAGCACTTAGCCATATAACTATTAGATTGGCCAGTTTCCCTTTAAAGAGAAAGTATTATACTTTTATACACATTTATGTGATGATGCTAGTAGTTTTTGATGTTTTTCCCGTTTCTTTTTTCTCTTTACGTATTTACACGTTTACTACTTCTTTGTGCTTTTACTATTAGTTTTTTTTGGATACGAGAGCTAAGAAAAGGAATGACGGTAATGATGATCATGATGGTGAGTCAGTCGTTGAATTGAACGACAGAAAGGAGGAATTTTCTCTTTCCCCCACCTCTTGAAAAGAGAAAAAAAAATGGAGACAGGGAATCCTGAACAAGTGACTTGAGATGATTCTCATATACAGATATGTATATGTTATGAATCCTTTTCATTCATTCTAGCAAACTTGTACATTAACCGTTGTGTGTTCCATATTCCCATAATATACCATCTTTTGCTGACTTGAATCCTCCCTCTTTTTATTCTTGGAGTTAGTCACCCGCCATCGTCATCATCAATCGTGGATTTTTTTTAGTAAAAGAGCTTGAAAAAGGACATAATAAAAAGGAAGCAGCAAAGCAAGCATATAAAACCGAATGAGATGCAGAATAAATATGCGCTGCTGGCTGCACAAGCTTTGTTGAAAACACCCATCCCGTCAACAAGGTATAAGAAGACGATTTGAGGAATAAGCAAAGTGGCATGGCATAATTCTTTCCCCTTCCTTCAACAAGGATTTAGAGAAATGTAGCAAGTTAAGTTGAAATTGTCATTGTATCATCCTTATCTGTCCTTGCTACGGCAGTAGAGAGAAAAGATGATGATACAAAATATATTTGTATTGTTATGGAATAGGTCCGCAAGTAATGTCGTTGTGTCTATTTCTGTTTCTACATCTAACCCATAACGTCCAGCATGGAATTATTCTATACGACAAACCGTTTCAAAAGTCCTTGTTCTCCTGAATGGAGACCAACCACGCTTTATCTTCTTTCTCCATTATCCGTCCGTTGCGTTCAAGAAGATTTGATTTCATGACTTTTAGCCATCCATATCCATATCCTCTGTATATTTTTTTGCCTGTCGGAAATCGAATTCTTAGTCGTATCATCACTCTCATCATTATGGTTATAATAATGCACGAGCAAAAACATATATAACAATTTTAAGTATATTGTATTTTATATTATGTATATTAGCATTCCTTTTATATTCTCTTCCTCTTATTCTTTCTTATCTTCATTTTTATATTTATGAATTTATCCAATCACAATATACAGTAAAGTGAAAGATGAAAATCTTTTTGTGTGCATGGTCCATGGTTCATACTGACTACATGCTCGCTTACAACGGATGATACGTCAACGTCACACACCATCACATTCTTGATGTAATATTATGCAAAAAATGGTTTGCTTTTAATCTTGATATCTTCTGTTTTCTTTAGTTTTATCATTCAAAAGTATAAGAAGATGATGATCATGATTGGATGGGTTTTGTGGTGCTTGTTGGTGGTGGAGCACAAAAGGAGAGTCCATTGGAATGAATGCAAGAAACAATGTATTATATATACAGTATATACACATGACATAGTATATGGATTTCTTTTGCACTTTAGTTAGCATGCTTGATATTATTTTATGACGAGACAGAGGATAAAATGAAGACGAGGAGAGTAGCACGTCAAGTAAGTCTATAAGTTGTAAAGTTTTATTCCGTGTTTATTCCTCGTAAAGCAGCAGTAATGACTCGCCAAGTATGTGAAGTCCAATGATTTTTCCCCCTGCTTCTCCCCTGTTCTTTAGTTGCATCTATATGTAATCAGCTAATCTTTCATCATTCCAAATTTTAAATCCAGACATCATCATATCAGTCAGGCTCCACCACGACGCCTGGCGACACAACAACAATAATGATACTTGCATCAAGTTGTTATAAACGTGGTTTTTCTACTGAATATAGAAGAAACAGAGTACACAAGACGATCTGTCATACGATGCCGGTGAGGATGAAGATGATGATGATGACAATCATATAATCACGGTGCTGCGATGCATATTGTGCTAGTTGGACACGGAAGATTTTTGCGCTTCAGAAGATGACAGTTTATAGATGAATTACGTGCGTGTGTGTGTTTGCTATCTTACTTTTTTGTCTTGGTATCATTATCCGTAGCAAACAAAAGGACAAAAAACCAAATAATTCCTTCAAAAAAAATCAAGAATTTTCATTGAAAATGATCTGAAGCGATGTAGATGACTTCCATTATCATTTCCACGGTCATTTGGATACTCCATTGCAAGCGGCTCCTCCACCGTTTGGTGCGCTGAGCTGCACCGCATGTGTTGCTGTTGTGTGGTCTGAATGCGTAAAATCATAAATATCTTTATCGGGCAAAGGAATAATAAAAAATGTTTAAACACCCAATGTGAAATGTGTTTTTTTTGTAGATTCTCGATTTAAAAAGGAAAACAACATTTTAAAATATATTCACACATCGTTTTTCCATCAGGATGTCTACCATATTTGAGTTGCTTCTAACCATTTGCCCATAATTGTAAAAAGGGAAATATGCATATGAAGCAGCAAAATCATTATAATTTGTTCACATGTACACAAGTTTAGCGATGTGTGTCTGAGCAGATCCTCCTGGTCTTGTAAGATTTTTTGTTTCTTCGCGAAGAAGTATATGCATTGTTCTTTGTTTTGTATTTATTGTTTCATTATTACCGCCGTATGTGTGTATATTCATAATCTCAAAAAGGCAAATTGATTAGATCTCTATCATGAATCACTATAATCTAGAATGGTAGATTTATTATTGGGAGTTGGGGAATCCTTTAGGTTTATATGCTTTTCCGTCTTGTAGTGGTGGTGCTGTGCGCAGTGCGTGCAGAAGTAAAAAAAAAAATGTGCTCATCCCACCTGCGGAGAAATTGGAGCCATCAAAAACTTTGCTATTAACCTATTAGATATGCAGCAGCAGCTTTTCTGAATGCGCACATTTATCAGGATTGTGTTTTTACTCATATGATCAGATAGAGCGCGTTTATCATTTTTTCTTTCTAGTTTCTCCTACTAAGATAAGCATGTGAGAAGGAAATATTTGGTAGTTACAAATTGCATTAAGATAAATTATCAAAGCAAAGTTGTTAAAAAAAATTATAACACCATGTGCTATCCTCTACAGCAATATGTATTTCGTTTGTTTTTGCAGAAAACTTGATGGAATTAACCGAATCAACATTTTAGAATGCATGCTTTGAAAGCAATATATTCTACTATACTGTCATAATGAACTTTTAATTTTCATGCGATTTTTTCTTACAGCTGTATGATACATAATGCTTCGAATGCCATTTGTTGAGTACGATTCTTTACTTCTTTTTAATTTGATGCTCTGAAGTTTATTTTAATAGTTCATAGTTCCTTTCAGTACTTAAATAAGTGCAGTGACATTGGTCATTGACATTTGGTGGGAATCCTTACAAAATAGCAGATTTCCATTTTGTTTGACAGTGAGTCTCAATCATAATTGAACGAATATATATAATTTAAATATTAATAGCATTTTTGTTTTGCTGTGCTGACATCTTGCTCATTCCTGCGTATTTCTTCTGAAGTAGGTACCAAACTGTGATAAAAATTGTGAACTAAACTAATTTATACATACATGCCTACTTAATAGACTACGCTAGATTAATTCTTAAGAGTCTACGTAATCAAGTTGCTGCGCAGTGCTTGGCATATAAACCTTACCTTTTGCGGTTAATATCAACATACATTTGCCTAATTACATTGAAAATTGGAATGTAGCATCAGCATGTGGTACTAATGGACAGGGAAATGAAAACGAGCTCATGCAATAATGTATCATGAGAAATGATATATGTGAAAGATAAAAAGTGGCACTAGCTTTAACAATAAAGCTGGCAAGCATGCAATACAGCAATATAGCCTTTTGCAGCTTTGCCTGCTCTTTCTGTGCCAAGTCAAGTTCCAGGCCCGATTAGGTGCATTCACAACCAAAGAGTTGGTGACATCTTGCATTATTGATGAGGAAGAAATGGATAAGATAATTTTTGATATAATGTACATATTCCAATATGACACATTCATTATGATCCGTTCATTTCATATTCTAGTGCAAATCATTAACAATAGGCCCTTGTAGTTATGTATACTTTTCCGGCTTGCTGTCCGGCAGTGACAATTTATTATTTTCATGAAGTGCTATAGTTTTCTTAGTACCGAAATCCTTATCTATTAAATAAATGAAATGGGAGCTGTTACAATTGGAGCAATGGGAGTGCAGTATTGAATATTATATATTATAGCTGTCACAACCACGCGCATAATATAATCACTTAGATTATTATTACTTACCAGTTACTCTCACTTAGAACGTTTATTGACTCCAAAATGTTTCTTCTTAGCTCGAAAGCATTCTGAGTGTTTTATTCACTTCTTCATAAGCAAGTTTTTTTTGGTAAGAAAGCAAAAGAGAAAGAAGCATATTCGGCATGCAAATAGAATAAATGCCAAAGAAGCAGAATATAATAGATTTGGGGTTTACGTATATATTATGCTGCTGTTGCTGCTGCCCATTTCATGGACAATCTGTGAACTCTATGAAAACCGCCGCAGTCGAACGAGATCGGATGTTCTCGAGCTTGAGATAAATGAGCTAAACCATAACCAGGAAACGGTGGTGTGATGGTGGAGCTGGCTGTGAGTGAGGAGAAAAATGGAATTGAAATGAGTACAGATGAATACAAAGCACGTAAAAAGTGAGAAAGAATCGGCTAGTGTTTGGTTAGGAGTTTGGAGTAGCTATCCTTCCTTCCTAAAGCGCTGCTTGTTGGATTAGAATTTGCTTGATAAAATAAAACCAGGCAGTAAGAATGGATCTGGGTAGAATAACAACTAACCAAATGCGTTCGGGACATGTTGACACAAACGTTTCTATTACACAGCTGTAAAATCTATATCGTCATTACATGCCTTGCACGAATAGTCACGCAGTTTTCTTGGAATGTATCTCTTCTTGTTTAATATTTATTATATTCCTTTTTCTTCCAAGACACTCAATATAAATAAGTGGCAGAGTTGACTTCATCAAACGCACAGACCCTCGAACGGCATGTAGTATGATCATCGTTTTACAGTTTTGTTTATTCCGGAAGGGGGCATTATACATTTAATTTTTCTAGTGATATCGCAGCAGTTTATCTTTGAAAATTGACAGCTATGCAATCAGGTGAATTACAGTAGCACTATTAGAACGTCTACTTTTTAGTAAAAAATACGACGCGACATATCATGTCATGCCTAAGTGGACAATATCCATGAAAATCTGCACGAAAAGAGAAAAAGATACAAGGAGATATCCATTTAGTCATCCACCATAATAGTTTCAATTATAAGTAGCCACTGACTCGACTATGCTTACAGTAATAATAAAAGTATCCTACTAATAGACTTATTTCATACATTTTCAGCCAAATAGTCCTTTTATCTGTATCGTATTACATGTATTGTAAATTTTTATATAGATTAATTAGTGTTTTTGTACATAGGTACGTTTACCTTGCATAGTTATATGATGATATGTATTTAAAGTTATCTAAAACGCATAATACGTTTGGAATAATTTTGTTCCTCCAAATTGATTACTAAAATTATTGTGCATGAATTTTGCTTACTTTCTATGTCTACAAAAGGACAACTTAGCTTAAGACAAACATATATGATATATATGTGCATATCATTCATCATTCAATAGAGAATCATGCATTGGAGTCATTCTTTAGTCATAGTCATGAAAAAGTAGAAAGATGCTAAACAAAGCATAACGCGACACCTTCGAGGTGGCATTTAAACTAGCAAGCCGTGTTGGAAACACCAAGATGTCGAATTTAGTTCATACGTTTATTTTACAGTAGATGCTGCTTACTGTACACTTAGTAGATGATGAACGAGAAAGTATACTCGTCCAATTGTTCCATGTATTTGCTAGTGCCAGTGAATTTAGACAGGATACAATAATTTTGCTCCTAGTGTAGCATAAAGGTATACTTGAATACTTTATAAACTAAATTTCGAATGTCGTGTCTGAGAACAATTCGTGAATTATAAATTTTATAAAATTGAGGAGCGACTCTAACACAAGTACTCATTAATCCACAGCTTGAAGAGCCATTTTTTTTGACTTGCAAGTTATATGGAATATAATAACATATTAGAGACAAATTGTTAAAAGAATTGTAGTCTCAAGTCGCCCACATTCGAAAATACATACTAT
>JAQFZG010002672.1:0-15765 GCA_034695465.1 Entomobrya nicoleti
TATCAACCCAACAAGTTCGTGAGGAAATTTCTAAGTTAGAAAGGACTGTTCGAGATATACTGGGTATCAACATGACTGTATTCCGTGCACCCCATGGTGAACACAATGACAATATTCGTAAACTTGTCAAGAAGGAATTTAGTTACGAAACAATTCAGTGGAGTCTGGACACAAACGATTGGAGGTACTCTCCCGACATCAGGAAAGGTTTTCATGAGTATGAAAAGAAAATGCGCAAATCGGTAAAGTCCAATAAAACCAGTTTTATAGCACTGCATCATGATATCTTGCAGATATCGGGAGAACTTGCAAGAATGGCGATTGACTTTGTGCAATCCAAAGGATACAAGCTGGTGACCGTTGGGGAATGCATTGGTGTCAAAGATTATGTGAACGTTAAGTAAAACACTTGTTATTTTGATCGATATTTAGTTAAAAGTTTACAATATAGTATTAGAAGACTTAAATATTCGTTTTTATGTATACAAATATGAGAGGAAGGTATGTATGCATGTATGTTATTTTTGTATTCCAAATTCGAGTAGAGGAATTTGTGAAATATTATTGATTGCTTATTTATATAAATAAAATATAATTAAAATCAACTCATACCCGCGATGTTGTGCAAATCATTTTTTCATTTAGCAGATGATACTGCTTTTTCATTCCATTTTACCCAAACTGCATTGTTCTGAGAAAATGTACTTGTTTCCAATGTACATATACCAAGTATTTGTATATCATCCATGATTATTTATGGGGATGCATTAGCAATTAGGCTTACAAGAACTAATGTCACAAAACATTAAGTTAACATTAAACACAAAGTGAAACCCGTAAAAGTGAACTGTGTCGCCAATACATAAATGCATTTTTATTTGTTCTAGGGATAATATTTGTTAGTAGATTTTCTAAATTGATAATACATATTGACAAAGCAATAAAACTGAGCCTTTTATTTAATTTACAGTATGTCAGAACACATGTATTTTTAGTGAGAGAATAAATACTTACATTGTTTTATTTTAAATGAAAAAATGAGTTAATAATTGCGAATTAAATAAAATTGGTTAATATGACTATCCGAAAATACATGGATTTCCACAATTTTACAATTTTGTAGTTGTAATAATGGAATAATGATACATGCGCTGGTTTCTATCCTTGAAGTTTTACCATTATTTTGTGCGCGATGTGTACATTGCTTTGGTGCTTTTTTCACGAGACAATGTCAAGCAGACAAGCTATTGTGTTGCACAAGCTAGTCTGTTATTGAAAACCCAATTCAGAAAACCTTAGCTTGCATTTCAAAATATGTTTGATTTGTTTGAAGACTTTTTCGTGAACCTGAATTTTTTTTCTTATGAAACATCTGACATTAATATTGACCAGGTGCTTCCAAAACTTCCTTGAAGTAAAACCTATTCGCACAATATATCCTTGGGAAATGCAGGTGACAAGGGTTATATGTTTGAGAAGACCTTAAAATTAATAAATATATAAATATCCTACGATAAAATAACATTTTCGCAATTGAACTTAACACGTTTTAGAACATACTTCCATTTTTCATGTATAATCATATTGTAAATAGCACAGGAGATCAACTTTTTTATTATCTCGAACAAATATTGGTTTTTAATGCTGCATGGAAAACCATGCTATACAGCTAAAAAGAATTCAATAACAAAAAAATAAATTGCAGATGCATACTACTTCAGCATAATAATCATTTTGGACTACTTTATGGATTGGCTTTTAAAATGAATTTCTGATACTTTTACTTCAAAAGTACATCATGTCGTTTTGTCCAGATTTGGTAAATTATCACACAAATCCAAACTTCAACTCAATCCGTCAAATAGTTAAATGAAAGTAGCTTTTTCAATGCCCATATTTTTAACAAATGAAGATTATTAGAGATTACATAGTGAAATTTATTAAACGTCAAATGGCAATACATTCTTAAATATGGTTGGTATAAATGCAGTACTTTTGCAGGTGTTTCATTTTCCTCCATTTTCTGATACTTTCTGTATTACCATTCGATTATGTGTTTTTAAAATGCTCTCTACTGTAAATATCAAACTTAATTGATCCTAATGTAATAGTAACTGTGTTGGCGTTAGGGATATAAATGGATTTAAAATATTCATATGTATTACCTGAGAAAAATTACAAGCAAAATAGATATACCTAATGCACTTCGAATAGATCCCTTCGAATGTACATTTATCGGCTTTGATTATTTTACTCCTTACAAGTTTAATACACCAAAACATTTTAACACAGTCGGTAATAGCAAAAAGACATTGAACATTTTTCTGACCCAACTAGGCTCACGGTTGGATTAGCATCATGAGGAAAATCCTACTAAAAAGTCCCTTTCCTCTTGTGTTTTTTAGTCCATTTTAGACATGGGTTCGGTTTTGCAAGCGGACACATTCAATAATTTTGTTGACAATAGACGTATAAATAGAATTCCATTGCCTTCTAATTTTTCTTCCCAATTCTATATAACATCGTGAGGTATTGAAGCTCGACGCAGTGAAGCACAAAGATTGTATTTTACATACACAAAACGTAGGGCAGATGAACATTCGAACATAAAAATGCTGAGTATAGGTATTAGTTAGCATGCAAAATGTGTAGCATTATCAACCGAATATGACAGGTACTTCAGTTTCTTAAAAAATGCAAAGTTCTCCAATGCGTATGCAATACCCTGACATGCATTTTTACGTAAACTCAACTACCTAATCGGACGCGCTCCATCATAAAAATAAAGTTACTTGTGGTAATAACTGCCATTATTAGTTTTATACCAGTTTTAGTCGTTGATTGTGCAGGTAATCTTGTCCCTGATTGAAAACGCCTTGTGTATTGAGCATTTATTTGACAACAACGTCTTTATTTTCCTTGAAGTCCTACAGTTAAATTTTAAAATTAAAATTTGAAATTGTAGTGTAAATTAAATTACATTTTATAATGATCTCCAAAGGCAAACTACCAATTTCAGGAGGTAATCTTCGTTATGGGACTCTAGTGCAAATTTATATTTTTATTTTTGTGTGTTTCGTTGGAAGTATGATGTTCCTTTTGAAGTGGACTCAGCAAAATACTGAGATAAACACTAAAAATTCCACCACCGTTGAATCGTCCCTTATTCAATCGCAGGAATATATACCAATCAATATGGAATATAGTATGGGGGCCGCTAAAATGGGGTTTGTCGTCAACAAGAAAATCGTACCTGAGTGTAAGCCCATTTCTTCATAATAATTAATAATAATTAATAATAATTAGAATAATGAAATATGTAAAAAAAATCTAATTATTTGTGTCGGCCTTAATTTATTTATCCAGGTGACTTCATGGACTATATTTTTGGAATGCCTGTTTCCCAAGCCGATCCATGCCTAATTGCAGCAGTGAAAGAAAAATTCGTCATACAACCAGCCACACAAAATCCATTTCAACAAATTAATCACTTGAACTTTAAAGATGACTTGCCCACAAACATTGAAAAATTCAAGTGGGTGGAAAAACTATTGATTGAAAACTCAACAGATGGACTTGGCTTCTTTATTGAGTGCGGTGCCAATGATGGTTCCTTCATTTCCCCTACAATTCGGCTGGAACGAGAGTACAACTGGACGGGTGTTCTCATCGAAGCAAATCCAATCCCATTTCAAAGACTACTTGAGAAAAAGCGAAATGCGTATGCTGTAAACGCAGCACTTTGCACTGGCAAAAGTCCACAACCGATTACATTTTTTACGAACCCGGCAAATACTGGTATGTCCGGAATACATAAAAGGGTAGATAGAAAAGTTACGGTTGATATAACAGTTCAGTGCCTTCCATTTTATTCGGTTCTCAAAGCATTGGATTTAAAGTCTGTGGATTATTTAAGTTTGGATGTGGAGGGTTTGGAGTTGGACATTTTGAAAACTTTACCATTCGGAAGGAATTACGGTGATGGGGATGAAGTTGTATTTAAGGTGATGACAATAGAGCATTGGAGTGTTCCAGGAGGTGAGCAGGCACTTAAGGACTTTTTGGAGCCCAGGGGATACAAGTTTATTAAAACGATGACTGACATATTAACTAGAGATTCGCTTTTTGTTCACCACAGCTTGTATGAGAAGGCAAAACTAGTTCATATTTAAATTACTATTTTTTGTTAAGGGTTCAATTCAATTTAAGCATTATACTTTGTCACTAAATTTTTGATGGTTTCTTTAAAATCACGGAATACACGTATTAACGAAGCTATTACCAAAGTTGTTATGCGGAAATATTTATTTACTTTGTTTAGTGGGAGACGTGAAATATTGTAAATTTGTATATTGTTATTTTTACAGTTGGTATTTTAGATGTAAGAGAAATTAATTATTTTTGTCGATCAGTTTAGAACATGTAGTTGTATATTTATTGGTTATTTAAATACATTTTTTTGAAAGACGTTTCATTTGATTCATGATAATAAAAACCTGTGCTAAAAAACGTAAACTTTGGGACTAGATAAGATACCATCATTTCAATTAAAATAATTCGGAATTGTTCCCAACTTGCAAAACTATATCAGCACGCATATTTATTATTTTTTGAGTTCCCCCATTGCAATATATTGAATATTACAAACTTTAACAGGTAAGCAATAAAAACCGTCTTAATATTCGAGACCGTCTAGACCTATCTAGCTAAAAACCAATGACCATATAGCAGATTAAAAGTAATTTTGTGTACAGGAAATTTTTGTAAGGATTGGGCTCGGGATTTGTGTATCAGGCGAGGATTTTAGAAAGATATGAAATATTTGTTAGGGGGAAAATGCAGACAATTTTCTTCGAAGGTTACATTAGAGAGTTCCAAATTTACGATATAACATTTAACTTTTCCCATGTTTACATCAAGCCAGCCAGAAATTTGGTTATGAATAATATTACTGATTGATACAATTTTTTTACATAAATATTCACATGTATGGAATATTAAAAAATTAAGATAAAGTTTGACTGATACAATGCACAAACGGGTTTGTCAAAAACTAAAAAAAAACGCATTTTAGAATGCATGACTTTGTGTACCAGTTTTGTCTGCCGGGGATTAGGCTTCTTTACAATATCCAACATGTTGAATACTTTCTCAACCAGAAAAGTAATAGCAAATATGAAAAAACCTTGTGAACTGAACCAGTAAAAAGTTGTTCGATAGCAACATTTCTCAGAACATTCACACAAATAATCCACAACGAAACTTTAAAACATTTGCTTTTCCACCTGTTGTACTTTACAAAACTCATTCATTTATTCTGTTGAAAACTGCATTGAAAACTCATGCCTGATGTCTTTCTTCGAAAATATGTAAATATTGTTTCATTTTACTTAACAAAGCCAACTTTTAGTAATCAAAGAGAACTCATTTTTTCATATTTGTGATCAACTTATGGAAGAATGGTCTGAAGACACATCTCCTGTGTATTGCCAAGGATTGGGAATTGCGATGTCGATGGAGTGGGTGAGAAAAATATATTCTGACTGAAATATGGGTGTCTTTTTGTGGATGAAAGATATATTCGTTAGAGGAAAGCTTCGAGATATAACGGAATAGGATTAGGATAAGCAAACATACTAGTTCTAAATGAGCTGGATTCTAAAGAAGAACGAAGATGTACCAAAGAAAAATATCAAAGAGAAAAAGGAGCAGCCGGCAATGTATGTACATTTGGACAGAAATGATAAATTGGGAAAACTCTTGAAATCTTTACTGAATATTTCGTTGTGGAGGTATGCGCGTAAGTTTAGGGATTTTTTTTGGCACAATCGAAATATAATTCGTTTTTATAACATTCTATTCTATTATATTCAATTGTATGAGCCTTTTTTCCCTATTTTTTGGTTACATGGTGGCATACACAAAAGCGTATTTCACAAGTATACAGGATAGCTCATATGAGCATTATAAAACCTGAATGTATAGAAAACTCATATTTACGTATTTGATTTATTATTATTTATAAGAACTCTAAAATAGTTTCTGCATGCATTTCTGCTTAATATTGGCCATTTATATTCCAGAAGAAGCCTTCATATTGTATAACAGAAAGAAGAAACTATCTCAGATCAATTCATACTCTCGAACGTAGATTGGTTAAATCGATCTTGATATTAATAAGGTTTTATAAAAGGAAATCTATATAAATGCGTACTTTTTTTAAGGTTCATCATGACTGTATTTTTTAAAGATAATCGTTTCAGAATATATTTTGAAACAACTCAAGCATTGTATTTATAAATCTACTTACTTTGTCTTAAAGTGTAAACATAATAAGAGACTGACGCTACAAATCATTTTTGGTATAAGAAGCCCTCTAAAGAAATTTCCTGATGGAAAAGAGAGTTAAATTAACAAGGAGATCAACTAAAATTAGAAATATAGTTGTCTCGCAATATTAACAAATTTATGCTAAGTATCAGACTTTTTGGTAATATAAAGATACTTTTCTGGTAAGTGAAAATATGTAATGAACCCAATTCTGTTTACATTATGTTAAGTACACTTTCTCTTAAAACTGATAATGTACACCATCACCGCAATGTCATTACTCAGATATAAGCAAATGCCGATATTTTTTTGGCATAAACACCTATTAGTTAATATCCTATTACAAAGTTCCAGAATAAAGCTTTATAAACACAACAGGTAAAACTTAAAAATTATTTTTGTCTGTCTATATTTGCATCTGCTGTCTTGTTTCAAACTAGTTTCATGGAAATGATTTTGTGCATTTATTAGACTAAATATAAAACTTGCTTAAAAGCTAATTTAATTAAAGATCTTTCTTGTGATCTTTTTACTGTTGGATAGGTCAAAATAAAGAAATTAAACTCGTACTTTTTTCCACAGGGTTAACTATCCTGTCTGTTCTTCTAATCATTATGCACATTTTCCCCCTATTATTCATGTTTGCACAAACATGACACACAGTATGGTCTATCTTTTAAATCTGTCGCATTAAAATGAAGCCTAATGTCGTTTGTAAGCTATCTGTAAATGTTGTGATTATAAAGGCATAAAGCAGCCTTCAAGAGAATCACGAAGCTCATTTTAGGTTAGCATTTCAAATCAGTGGATCAGCCTAAACAGATATGCATATCTTACTCTTTAAAATATCGTAGTATTTATAATAGTCTTGATTAAAAGTGTCAAGCCAAAACGTGTATTTTTGAGTTGATGATGTTCTAAGTGTTCCTTTTAACAAATGAAATAATTTTAACTGGGCAACGATACAAATCGTACTTGTACAAGCTATTTTACACATTAAAACCATTTTACCCAACTTTAGGAAATCCCTGAAATCTTTTGAAACCCTGTGCTGACCATAGGGAAGAATGACAAAGAAAGGTTGATGATTCTATTAAATGTGCCGTGCATACTGAATTACAAAGTATCGAAACTCATCTCAGAAATAAACGCTTAATTCACAGCTGAAATTTAATGCATGTAATAAAAGGGTATAAACGTTGACTACGTTGAAGGAAATTACTTTGAGTAAAAAGAATGGGATGCCTAAATATAATACGCCGTTATTTGTAAAAATATCTGAGAACGTTAGGGAAACGATTTTCGAGCTGTGTGTGTGTATGACAGGTTTATATTTTAATTTGTTCTGTAGTTTTTATTTTCGGCTTTTTATGCATAATAAAAACAATTTTTAGTGCATTCATACATATATACATGCACACATACAGACCAAAAACAAAAAGGATAACATGTGACCTGAAGCTAAAAGTAAACAATACGCCCTGTAGAGAGACTTTAAACAGTATCGACCTTTTTACGTCAGTTTACACGCCTAACCGCAAAAATTCAATATATATATGTATTTTGGTTACAAATTGCATGGAAATTAATAGAGCGATAACGAGTTTTAAAAAACACCTCAGACACAGTGATCGAGACTTTATTCTTTTAGGGAACAAACGATCGTGCTACTCATGAGCACTTGGTGTGTTAAACTGTAAATAATAATAATAGTATGACGTTTACATTAGAGTACATTAAATAATTTATTACCTTTTCGAAATCATTAAATATTAGTTCAAATAAATATTTCATCGTTTCAAAAAAATAGTTTCATGAATTAAACCGAAATCGACAGGGTCGTCCAGTACGTACTGATAAGTTAAACCTTGTGTACAATATGTGTAAATTAAATTAAATTCACACATGATAATATATAATAAATCTAAAACAAAATGTTGCTTATGTGTACATTTATTATCAAAACCTCATATAAAATAATTTAAATTGAAGGACTTTGAAGTACCGTACAAATTTAATAGATTTTCCTCTTTTACAACAACCTAACGCCTCTCAAACTACCCCATTATAGGATAGCAACAAAATTGACAAATTGGTTCAGCAAGCTTTAATATAGTTTTTAAACGAGTGTTTAGTTTTTAGGAAAAGAACTAAAAGAAAAATCACAACGAAATCATCGTTCATTCATGTCATCAAAGTTTGTTTCTTCTTCTTAATTGATATATCTCACACCAATTAGTTGGCTCCTTTTCATTTTATAAAAACATGACCAAAACATAAAGACATCGTTCACGCGAGACAATAATATCTGTATCAAGAAAGAGAATTGAATCGACTTTCGGTAAAACTGTCTGAAATACGATTTTATAAAAAAATAATGTTTTATTGTAAAGTTATAAATAAATAAGCATCGTTAAAATTTAATAAGGTTAAGTATTTTCACTAGGATAATTTCGTACGGATTTTGAGTAAAAAATGTTTTGAAAATTTTAATTTTAATACGAATGTTTTTACGCATTTTCTGGTTTGAAAGTAATAACCTCGTACAATAAACTTTACCAGACGCAGATATACATTTGTTGGCATGTAATTTTTTTTAAATAATTAGGTGAAGCTACCTTGCTTATTTTAATTAACGGTTTTACCAATCACTCACTAAACTCAAATAATCTACTTGTTTAGTTACATAATTAGCTTATTTGACAATAACTAAAGTAACTAATTATAAGATATGCTCTGCATGATTTTAATCAACTGACTCAATCAAGCATCTAATATTTAGGTATACTAGTCACGTGATTTGTAAATGTTAATTATCATGATTTCAAAAGACGCATGACTAAAATTATAAATTTTAAATAGATTGGTTTCATCTGAGAGAATAAACGAAACAGTACTAAACGTATTGTTATAAATAAGGTGCCTCTGAAAAACAGTGTGAGGTTGTTGCAGAATTATTTTAACACACAGGGAAAGGAAATATGTCTTTTTATCCTAAAAGTGATAAATAATGGAGGCGGATTTAAGCCCTTGATACTGTGCTGGTAATAATATGTATTTAAAACCTAAACTAAAACATTTTAGACCTGTTGGTGTTTCTTTTCTACACATTAGTATTTTATGTATGGTTTACAAGTTTGATAAATACATGATAATAATTTATAATAAATATATATTATTGGCATTTTTGTCAGTAAAAAAATTAGATTAAAAACTTATCTATCCTGTAAGCTTGTAGTAAATTTTATCGGGTAACATTTATCCTCAAAATATCAAGAAATAAATACTCATTCACTGTTGGATCACACTTTTCGTCTCCTTTTTTGCTTCTGGGTTCTTCTGACTGTATAAGCGGTATCATCAAATCTTTAACCACATCTTGTTTTGTTATATCAAACTGTAAAATATACAAATAGTAAACATATATAGAAAAATAAAGTTATCCATTATTGATATTTTGTGTAAAATGATGAGACATTTTGCATTTTTCTCCACATGCCCATTCATAGCTTTGTTTTCATTCTGTTTTGACTATTGAAGTAAAAAAAGAAAGTACGTCGGGAACAAAGTAAGTCAGAAAAACAGAACAAAAACAAAGCACGTGTAGCAATTAAGATAATAATACTCAAAGTAACATTACCTCCTTGTATTGTCGAAAGATGTAATAAAATCGTCCTTTACGCTCAAATTGGTCAGCAGCTCCATGAATGCTTTGGATTCCATACGGGTCATTTCTTATATCGTCGCACAGTAATGCATGGTTACAAGGACTGCATCGTACATTAAATTGACACGGAAGCTTGTACAGCAAACCTTAATGTTTAAAAAAAATTATTCACATGTCTACTAAATATTTGTATTATTTCTTAAAACTTTACGAATTACTTTTAAATTATTTTTTTTACCGGGATCATTGTATAATATTATATTTAAGATATCTTGATCCTCCACATCATAAATTTTTGAGTAATCTTTATACGTTCGGGATATTCTCTCTTCCCATTGGTACTCTCGCATTCTAGTCAAGTTCATTAGTAATAAGCCAGAATTTAATCCTATTGGATGCACAAACGGAATCTCTGTAAATATTTAAAATAGTTAGTACCCACATTTCATCTATTCAACTTTACATTCAATAATATATAAAAACTTACTATCCCCACTGCAATTAGTCAGTTTGTAAGTTACTGGTAACGTTTCTGGCTCATTATTTGGTGATACGCCAATAAGTTGGTGATCATTCATATTTCCAAAATGTTTCCATAGTTCTGCTATATTTCCGGTGACAATGAAGTCAGTGTCCATATATATTATTGCATCTACGTCAGTCAGTTTTTGCTAGAATACATATTAAAACTAAATATTTGACCCAAATCATCTCGAACTAATAACAAAGCTTTTAACAAAAAGTATTCTCTTACCGAAAAATATAGCCGAGAATATCCGCAACGGAACGTTTTATGATATATCATCTTTGCCCAAAATTGTTTTGGTACGATATTAACCGCCGAGTAGAAAAACATAACAACGGTTACGTTTTCATTAGGGAAACCATATTGCTGAAAACATGTAGAAACTGTTATGTTAAAATACGAACCAAATAGAGTAATAATTATGCAATGCACTTTTTGTTATTTTACCTTTAGAACTTTTCTAAAAAACAAGCTATCCTTTTCATGCTCCAAAAATATATGAAAATTAACTTCTCTAACGTTATAAATCGTAGCAGAGATTAAAACTGATTTTATAAGTACAGAAGTTTCAATATTTGACTTTTCATATTTTTTCTTTCTGCAGCTTACAATACCAATTGCCACTTTTGAAGACGTTGATTCCACTTTGTCCCGTTCCCCACTTAAAATAAAATTGTATGATGGACTCACATTCTGAATTGACCAAAACAAACCAGTGCACACACAAAACGACACAAGTAAGTACATAAAAGCCTGTTTAAGAAACCTGGACATTTTTTTTTGGTTGGAACTGGAAGGCTATTAAATATGAATAATTTTTTTGTGTAATATGTGATTTGACTTATTGGCAAAAAGTAACTGAAATACAGGTACGCATGAAAGTACACACGCAAACCGACTGTTTACTTTGTTAAGAAAGCAGATTATTATGAAAAACTCAGTTGAGAAAATCTTAGCTTGCACTTACAAATATGTGTTGGATCCTTTCAGTGTAAAGGTATTATGAGAATGGAGTAAGAATTTGTAAGTACATTCATGTTTTAGACACCTTCAATTTAATTCTCTGTAGGAAATATCTTACAGTAACATAGGACAGGTGCTTCTTTCAACTACTCCTGTAAATGCTTTTGCAGTATTTAATGAAACAAGTCTTACTCGTACAACTAATTTTACACAATTTTGGGAAACCTTTGAAACCTTTTAAAACTCTGTACTGACCGTGGGGAAGAATAACATAGAAAGGTTGAGGATTCTAGTAAATGTGCAGAGCATACTGCATTACAAGGTGTATAAACTCATCTTCAGGAAATAAAGGCATAATTTACTGCTTGAATTTAATATTTATAATGAAAAGGTATACAATTCGACTACGTTGAAGGAAAATACTTTGGGTAAAACGAACGGGATGTCCTGTAAGGTGGAATAATCCGTACAATAAGTGGAATATTCGGTGAAATAGAAAAATATATATTTAATTGACGAATTTTGCTAATTTAAAACCATGTTGATAGAATAAAATATATGAGTGTTAATCCAATATTGAATATGAATATTTGTGAATTATAAAAAAGAGTATAATTTGTGGTAAAAACAATTATAATTTTTTTTCGAATATTTTTTTGATGTATATTGATAGATTACAACGTTTACAAAAATAAAGAAACGATTTATAAATGTAGAAGTATTATTTTATTTTAGTTGTGTAAATTTATTTACGAATTTTACATGATGTTTCTGCATCCATTTGTGTCCCTATTTTTGGGTTACATGGCAGCGTATAGAAAAACGCATTTAACAAGTATAAAGGGATGAATACAGTGCTCATATTTACATCACTGAATTTGAGACGTGTTTATATCTTTATATGTTTGCGGTTGACTATAAACCGAATATAGGCCAGTGTAAAAAATTACAAGTAGAATGTGTTGAAAGCTGTACTAAATTGAGAAGCAGTATGCATCTAACGGGTTTGATACATAACCACCTGTATTTGCATCCCGGTTGCTCTTAGAACCTCAGCTTACGTGTGTCTGCATATAATAAATAAAGATATTTGTACATACATATACGCAGGTTTAAATGAAACTTGTATGCTTTCCAACAAATTTATGTATGCGTAATTAATAATGCTCAAGATGCATTAAGTAGATGAATGAATTTGGTCAAATGTACATAAGTTAAGTTGAAAAAAGGGATCCAAGGCACAACTTCAATAGGATGATATGAAGAAATAAACAGGAAACTGATTTTGAATCCACCCTTGGTACGAAGCATGGCTGTATTACTACTTGTGTTACCTTTTAGTATATTTTAACTGCAAAAAAAATAATGGGATAATTTTTAATCTAATGTTTTGTTTAAACGTTCAATTTTAAAAACCAAGATGTTATTTACAAGAGTGAAATTAATTAGACGTGATATACTTTTTCTTGTCATTTTTCATTGTTCTTTATTGGAGTTCTTCAAGATCACTTACAAGATTTCCAAGAAAACATTTTATCTGAGCAAAGTTATAATAACAGTTCATATAAAAGTGTAACAGATTGGATTATTGTTCCAAATAAAGTAATATTAGAAAATAATATAACAAGCAATTCGACAAGTAAAACTTTTCATCAAGAAGAATTACTTTGTGAGAAAGTGCAAAATCGTGTGTTTAAAGCAAGAAAGGAAAAATTTACCTCGCGCGTTAAACCGTCCATCAATTGGATCGAAGAGTTTCTGGAAATAATATCGGGAAATATTACTACTTGTCAAGGCATATCAACTGTAAACACCACAAATGATAAGTTGCTAGTTATTATCGTAAACTCGAAAATGGATCATTTTAGGGAAAGACAAGCAATCAGAGAGTCGTATGGTTCAATTAAAGAACATCAAAGTGAAAATGTCAAATGGCACGTGAGAACAGCATTTCTGGTAGCACAAAGCAGTGTGTGTCAACCACGTTCGAAAAACGTAGCAAAATGGAAGGAAACAAAACTAAAAGAGATTCAATTAGAAGAAGAGCAGCAAAAATATGGAGATTTGGTAATAGGATCATTTATGGATACATATAAGAATAACACGTATAAGCAACTGATGGGATTCAAGTTTGTATTGGAAAGCTGTCCACAAGCTGATTTGGTAGTGAAAACGGATGACGACGTATTTGTTAATGTTCCAGCAATTTTGAATCAGCGAATGGCCGAGTGGAAATCAAATAAAATTGTGAATGATATGTATTGTCCAGTTTTAACGAAAACTTTTCCTGATAGACTAAGAAAATATCGGTATTATGTTTCGGAGGATGAATGGTCGATCGACATTTACCCGAATTTTTGTGCGGGGGCGTTTATGGTATTATCATTTGACTGGGTGAGGATGCTCTATTCTGTGAGAAATATGGGGGGATTCTTTTGGATAGATGATACTCATGTTAGTGGAACGCTAAGAGAAATAGCTGAAAAGGAGTTTGGAGTAAAGGCGAATTTCCTGAATATTTTTAACCAGGTTTGGTGCAAGGGACTAGAGGATCCTCACGTTTGTGGTGAAGTTTCTCGCAAAAATTTTAGAGCAAAGAGAAAAAAGTTTCCAATGTTTGCACAGTTGTTAAGAAATAAAATGTTCGAAAAGAATAGGAAGTGTATGACTAAAAAATCTCGAGAAAATATTAATTAAAAATAGTTTGTTTTAAGTTTGTGAATGGAGTAGAATGGTGTATAATAAATTTCGAGTTTAAAAAAACTGAAGAAAAAATAATGTAACGAATTTACTTGTTTGATTATCATAGCATAATGAGTTAACAAATTAATTTTGATTTTACCATAACAAAATTCAGTTATGGTTTTCAAAAAAAATGTTACGTATAATTCAGCTTATTCTTCAACTTAAAAAAAGCATTGGTTACTATTTCCTAGACTGTTATAACTAGATTTGGTGGAAGGATTTAGAGGATCCTTACGTTTGTGGTTAAGTTTCCGCGAAAATTTTTAAGAAAAAGAAAAAAAGTTAATAATATTTGCCTATAATACTTTAATACAGTTTATGCATATTTAATACATAAAATATATATTGTTTAGGTACCCTAACCATTTTCGCATCCAAAAATTCCAAAGCACGTGAATACAAATACATTGTTTTTTGTATCTAAGACACAAAATTCCTCTGATCCTATTCTGGTATATTTAAAGAGTTTTTATTTTCCTTCAGCAAACCATATCACAAAGTTTTATCTATCTTACACATGTATTGAAAAAAATTTGGGGTTATGAGCCTAAATATTCAACCCGGAGTCAAATATTCTTTCTCAGGTAGGAAAAGTATGTGCACAGGTATGCTGCTTTACATACGACTCTCTCAGCTTTTAATATACAGTCTTCACAGATTAAATGTCATTTTTCTTCTATGGTAATTTTTTTTTGTAAATTGAAGTGCAACGTGAAGATACCTGTAACGGGTTCAATAGTGCCTTGTAGCGTTTTATGTGCTCCCTTTTTCCCTTACCCATTTAAACTATTGTGTGTGTTTATGTTAAGGTCTGCCGGCTCACGTGTAATGGGAAATAAATGTTTTAGTTTATACAAAGCAGAAGCTTAGGTACAAATAAATGGGCGAGACAACGGGATACATAAATATATCCAAATGCATTCATTTGCAATTCATGTCTGCTTGCGTTTTATAGAGATACATCTGCTGTTTTCATCGAAGTTCTCTTATAAATTAGTATTGAGAATTACTGTCGTGAAGACAAGTCAATGTTTAAAAATCAAAAGGACAGATCAAAGTAGTACGAGAAGAAATTCAATTCTTGGTGTGCAAATATCTTGCCAATTTTTTTTGGATATAAATTGAATTGAAGTATTTAAATATGAGTACGTTTAAAAAAGTTAAAGTGCGTTTTATTCACAACAAGTTTCTTCTAACAAGTCTTGTAATCTTTCTTGTTTGTGTAACTAAATATTTTTTGATTAGCAATAAAGTAGAACTTGTAACTGAGCAGGGGATGTACAGTAAAATGACTAGTGACAATTTAGAACCAGAACAATTAATTTGTGAAAGAGTGCGAGAAAATGTGATTGAAAATAGGAAGAAAGAATTTACCTCACGGGTAAATCCTTCCCACAATTGGATCGAAGAGTTTGTGGAAATCATATCAGAAAATATTACTACTTGTCAAGACATATCAACAAATGCAAAATTGCTTGTTATCATCGTCAACTCAAAAATGGACCATTTTAGAGAAAGGCAAGTGATTAGAGAG
>JAQFZG010002673.1:0-15763 GCA_034695465.1 Entomobrya nicoleti
ACAAAGACTTTAAAACTCAAATTAGGAAGTACACTTAGGTTTTGACTAGGAGTACAATTACAACTTTTCCATGGCTGTTTCTTGGTTTGGTGTGTTTGGGGTTTTAACATGGATATGTAGGTACGTGTTCTCGGAATGGGGATTAGTGTGTAGAGAGCATATTACGTATTAAATTTTTTATGCATGTTTGTATAGGGTTTTTATTTTCATTGGGTTGGGTATTGGGGAGATGTTCTAACATATTGGGTTAGAAGAAATGAACTGCGATGAAAAGTGATGATTGGGTTATTTGAGGGAAAAATTTATGTAAAGTTTGGTGTATTGGATTGGAGGATGTTTTGGGGACATTGTCATTTAAATGCATGATGTATGAAATGCACTATGCACTTATATGTGCGATTTTGAATGTTTGTTGATTAAATTTGGAACGAAATGGCTAATGGAGCATTAAGATAATGGGATGATGAATATTTGATGGTATGGGTTGGACTGTGGTTTATGGCTTTGCCATGCAATGTAATGATATGATTGTCACCGGCACGGCGCCTTTTTCACCCGACATTTAGAATGGTTATAAAGATGCCAAGGATACTGTTCGAAAATAACAAACTGGATTGTTTTTATTTTATTTCGCAGGTCACCACTGAAATGTTTGAATGGAAAATTGTACAGGAATTTAGCGCTGGAGAGCGGAGATGGCTGAAACAAGAAAGGTTTCAGGAAGCAGGGAAAAAAGACTACGATTTCAAGTGGGAACAGTGTAGTGATGTATATGTTACAACAACTTGATGATCATGTCGTGGAAGTCAAAAAATTTATGTGGTTTGTAGAAAATATTATTCGTGTTAATAGACAATTAAGTAAAGTGATTCGATTAAGTTGTTGTCAAAATGAGCCTCATGAATTATCTGGGTGCTGTGGCTTCCGCAGCTATGGAAGCCGCTTCCCAAGCAGCCATACAGCAGCAGCATCAAGGACCCATGTCTGCGGGGACGGCGGTTAGTGTCAGTCGAGGAGAAGCACCTGTTACCGCCGTAGTTTCTACTGCTTCTTCTGGAGGTAACACGGATGCTTCAAGTGCTGGTGGTGGTCGTACTAGCGTAACAATGCCCCAAGGTTTATCCGGATTCCCCGTTGTCCCAATCACGATACATCATTCCTCTGGACCGTCTGGACAGATCACTTACGCTGTCCATGGCATTTCTAATGGACCTATGAGACTATCACATCCTCATGGTAAACAAATTGTTAATCAAAATTTAATTTTGTTGTAATTAGCCGTCATTTTTATTCAAAATTAATTCTAAATTGCTATTTCAACATATTTATTTGGCAGTATCATCGGGTGGAAGCCAGAGAATATTTACCCTCCCCGCGGGAATGAATCTCGCCGCAGGTCAAGTTCCGGGACACTTTTCTATTCAAACCGGAAACGCATCTCAACCAACGGTGGAACTCCGTTTACCTCATCCCCCTACGTTATCTTCTCAAGTACCCACTCCAGTAGGATCTCATTTAGTTGATAAACAACAACGTGGCGGCGTCTTTCAGGTGAACACTGCGTCATTCAGAGGACCGTCAATTC
Source organism: Entomobrya nicoleti (assembly GCA_034695465.1). Classification (NCBI taxonomy): domain Eukaryota; kingdom Metazoa; phylum Arthropoda; class Collembola; order Entomobryomorpha; family Entomobryidae; genus Entomobrya; species Entomobrya nicoleti. Next base: position 1,586 of record JAQFZG010002673.1, read on the forward strand.
CCGTAACCACCATACCACAACCGGCAAGACCCATCCAAGAGCATGAAATGAGGAGGGAAATTACTACGTCGGATCTTCGCCTCAAGTCCCCACCTGCCATTCCGAATCTCAACAGCACTCGTCCCTCGGTCCTCATGAGACATAGGAACCCACACGAGTACATGTCATGTCGCTCCGTGGATGTTGCCGCTGCTGCGCTACAAGATCACAACTACACGTTGCCCAAGAGGTTGTCCCCCATCCCATCACAACCTCAGCCAAGTTACGCCCAAGTACCGCAGCAGCATCATCATCATCACAAGGAACCTGTCGTAGCACCACCACCTGCAGTGCCAACACTGTCACTAGGTAATCTTCGGGCGGCATCCCCTCCAAATAACAAGATTCACATGCCCCAACCACCTCCATCACCTCTTTCGTTGCACCCCAAACCTCCACCTCCCGCTCTTACTCTATGCGGAAACGTTAGAGGAACGGCGCCAAGTCCTCCAATCACGGCGTCAGAAGTGGTGGCTAAAAGCAGAAGACCTCGGTCGGAGTCTCCTGCATCGGTACCTGGCAGAAGGAGGAGGAGAAAGACGTTGGAGAATAAGGAAGATCACGGTGATATTGTTCCTGGGAGGAAACCTGGAGTACCTGGCAGGAAGCGTTCAAGGAAAGCAGAGCTGCAGCCTACGCTCAACAACACGATACCTCCGTATCATGCCAGCTTGCAAGCAGATCAAGATCAACTGCGAAATTCCTTAAATTCCCACGACGAGCACAACTCTGGTGGTGTCAATCTTGAGCATGCGAAGCGTAGGTTGAAGAAGAACAAGCTCGAATTAGCATTGGCTCAATATGGCCAAGACAAAATCATTAGGAAAGGGAAGGACAAACATTTGTCTGGAGATGACTTGCACTTCAGTGAGAAATCTGCAAACTTAACAAAATTGGCGGATGCCGCTCACATGCAAAACGATTCGTTGAGCAGAATGGGCTGGGATGCTAAATTGACAGCCGTTTCTGCCTTGACGTCTCCCAAGGACCCGGCCCCTCCATCCTTGCTGTGGACGAAGCAAGCGACGGTGAACAACGTTCTGACAAAGGACTCATCATCTGATACTAGCAGCAATAATACCAGCAGCAAGCCTGTGCCACCCGAAGACTCCAACAGTGAGGGAATCACAAGGTGTATTTGTGATTACTTGCATGATGATGGATTCATGATATGCTGTGATAAGTGCTCCATGTGGCAGCATGTGGACTGCATGGGGATTGACAGAAGCGATATCCCCGAAGCGTATCTCTGCGAAATTTGCAATCCTCGATGGGTGTCAAAAGCCAGAGCTAGAGCGATTCAGGACCGCAAGAAGGAAATGATGGACTTGGGTGTTGTGGAGGATGACTCCACAGTGGGTGGTGATAGTGATCAGGACGCTGTAAATGAAAAAAGTCGATCGGGTACACCTGCAGAGCCCAACGCTGCGGGACATATGCTTTCCTCTCCTGGAAAATCAACAGGAAAACTAAAAAGACGAGGAAGGCCTAGTCTTTCAAACGGTCAGCCTTTTTCAGACAGCGACAGTGAAATGCAGTCATCTCCTCTTCATTCACCTAATGCCAAAAGATCGCGGAAATACAGCGGGAAGAGGGGTCAGAATCTCATGTTGGACTTTGATAGTCCGTCGAAAATATCGAGAAAACGAAGGTCATCTGAAAGAGGACCTAGAAAATATTTCCTTGGGATGAAAGGTGACGCAGAGCCGCCTAAAACAAGGAGAAGTTACACACGGAGGAATACTTTATCATCGCCGTTGTCAAGTCCAAGCAGGGAGGATTCTGAGAAGGGTGTTGAAGACCACAAGGAAAACTCTCTGGATTCATTGCAGTTGGATGAAAATGGGAAGGAGAGTGATGAGAGGGGTACAGAGTTCAAACAGGATGAAGGGAAGAATGACTCGAACGGGTTACTTGCGAATAGCGAATCTCGAAGGAAGAGGAAACAGGTCAGTTTTGCACAGCATGATTTTGACAAGTTTGTAAATATTTTTTTTTGTAGTGTTCGTTGTTGTAATCTCTGTGTCTTGGTCAACAGATTTTCAAGGATATACCAAACGGAGACCTGAGTCCACCTCATATCATCTCCTCAGCAGCCCCATCGCTCAGTTCAGAGAAGATCACGTCGAGATCTCCTAGTTTCGACAAATCCTTGTCAACCAACCCCCCAAGCACGCTAAGCAATAATATCTCTGCAAGCAACAGTCCCGACCCATCGCCAAGTGCATCCAGCTCGTTACACATAAACGTCAACTTTGGATTCAACAGCTTGTGTCCGTACTCTTCATCACCGTACTTGGATAAGTACGAGGAAGCTGAGAATGCCGTATGCAGCTACTCTCCAGAGTTGAGGGCAAAGTTGTTGAAAAACCACGGAGGAATGTTAGGATCCAGTTCTGTACCTGATTTCACACCCCTGCCTGATGACGACAGTACGAAAAGATGGAAACTTGGCGTGACCAGTTTGGAGGGAGGAAAGAAACTCAAAACTCTACTGGCTGCTGTGCGAGTGGAGCCCGGGCAGGCAATTATTGAGTTCATTGGCAAGTTTTTGATGCACACTGGATTTGTCCCAACAAAGTAAGTATAGTTTTCTCCAAAGTGTAAAGTAAAATAAACAATTAATTGTAATGAATAACCTTGAATCTTATCGTTTTTTCAGTAAAAAGGTCACACCCGGTAACACAAACACGATTTCTCCAGAGCCATTCGTGTTTTTCCACCAAGTCCCAAAGAACGGAATGTGCATTTGCATTGACTCGCGAAAGTATGGAAACGACGCAAGGTTTGTTAGGAGATCCTGTGTCCCAAACGCTGAAATCAGACACGTCGTAGGAAAGGGCACCATCCATGCATACGTTGTAGCGACAGCAGTGATTGACGTTGATGAGGAGGTCACCATTCCCCACGAGTTCAAATCAGTGACATGTAACACCATGAACTCTGTCGTTCAAAAGTATCACGTCCTCCCGCCACCACTCCCGTGCGCCTGCTCTGATCTCGATACCTGTAAGGCGGGTGTGCACGACCCGGTTATTGGAGGCGACGTCGTTTTGCACAAGAAGAATGGAGCACTTGTTAGTCCTACGTCGGCACCTCAGGAGTAAGTTTCCTTTAGTAAATGACCACGTTTACAAGTAACATTGTTGTATATTTTGGTTGACTAATTTTATCAATTCAATTTTCAGAATCAGGGAGAGAAAGAGGCGAATGAGTTCAAGACGCACGTCCCTCGTGGATAAGGAGCCTATTGAGCCGTTAAGATCCCCAACAACACCACTGGTTTCCCCTCAACCACAACAGCCGCCGGCTGAAATAAGTGTAAGTAAACCCAGTTCGGGCAACGTATCCCCCACAGAAGAAATTCAGGATACCACACCTTCATCCAAAGATCGAAATGATGGTAGAACGACTAGAGCGAGAACAAGTGCTATAGTTGCTGCTTCTGAAGAACCTGCTACCCCGGTGACATCCAAACGAAAGTCAGACGCAACCGTTCCACCACCAGCTCCATCAATCAGGCAGCGTCACAGATCCGGAGCTGAAGCGTCAAGTGCTTTCGTACCTTCAGCTGGCCCGAGTGAACAGCACAGTTTTGCAGATTCCCACAAAATGACTAGAGAAGAAAGAAAGCTGCAGTCTGTATTGAAGATAATTGAAAAGATGGAGAGCAATCAAAAGAAAAAGGAAAACAGACAAAATCAGAAAAAGGACAAGGTCGGCAAAGATAAAAGGTCAGACGACAGGGAAACCGATCATGATGAGGATTCGCAGTCGAACACTTCAATGACTTTGGCTCCCATCAGATTCGCTCCAATGAACATCAACAAAAAGAAGGGCAGGAAACGGGGAAGATCTTCGAGTAAATCTGGCAATAAGCCACAGATGATAATGCATAGAAATTCGGGTAGCATTGCTGATCTGAGGTCGACATCTACAGAGTCTGACGTCAATTCTGCAGATGAGTCGTCAAGAGCGGGTATGTCACCACTTCAGGAGAACATGGGGCCCAACTTCAGGCTACCAAAGAAGAAGGTATGAGAGTTACAGAATTGTTAGCTAATTAGTATTAGATCTGATATTTTGTTAGAGTAGTTTAATATATTTTGTTTAATTCCACAGGAAATGATGTCAGAGTGGCGAATCGGATCAGGAAGTCATGCATCTCCTAGCTTGCCATCACAGTACATGAGAAAAACAAACGCCATCCTGACGGCACCTGGAGCAACAACACCGCCCGTACAACCGTCTACCTCCACTTCAAATTCAAATTTTATTGTGTTACCCGTGGCCAACGGAAATTTGGACAATGCGTCAGCTAAGAAGAGGTGGCTCCGTCAGGCAATTAGCGAGGAAATTGATCCGTCTGCAGTTCCCAGTCCCAATTCTCGTCCTAGTTCCCCGGTTGGAGTTGAGTGTTTAGCTCCGTTGAAGAAACGTAGGTTAGCACGTGCCTCAATGTCTTCAGAGGTAAGCAATACTCCACCATCAACTCCTAATAACACAGACGCTGCACTGGATGCCGATACAGCAGATGCAGAGGAAACAGAACAGAATGAGCAAGGCAACATGATCGAAGAAGAACCAGTGTCTAGAGAAATGCCCACAAGAAAGTGGTCGTGCTCAGAAGTTTCCAGCGCCGAAGAAGACATGGAAGACCTGGACGAAGAAAAGTCAGAAGAACATACTGAAGACACTGTAGAAAGGCCTGGTGAAGTTGATGATAACGCTACCAGTTTTATGGAGGAAAAATGCGACGACAAAGGTAACTGCAGTGAAAGTTCATCCCCAAATCGTTCCTCGACCCCACGAAGGAGCAGGTGGGATCAGGTGGACGCCCCTGAACCGGTGGTAAATAGCTCTAATAGTAGTTCCCCTGTGAAATCGACAGCAGATGCGATAGTTCTAGACTATGTGCGCAACCCTGAACAGTATGCCAAGCTTACTGGCAATTTATCATCACCTGAAAAGGGTGGCGAGAAAGAGTCCCTCAAACAACATGATACCGGTGAATTTGAGGATCATCAGGGAGGCTCTTCTCAGTTTGATGGGGATGCGAGCAGAACAAGTAGTGGCGGTGGAAGTGATGTCGGTGACCCGAGTGACAAGCGAGAAAATGTTGAATCTAGTCCTAAAACTCCAACACAAGTAAAGAAAAAGGTGAGGATTGTATACATTCATGCGAATTATACCGCTTAGGTCATTTATAATTAACGATGGCATGTTTGCTCCATGTGTTAGTTATCGATGGAAGAATATTTCAAACGAAAGAAGGAAGGCCATTCTACGGAGGAAAAATCGTCAGCTTTAATTAACCCAGCTGGTACAGCTTTAAATTCCATTACAAGCACGGAGTCCAACTCATCTGACGTTGTGGTTGCGACTGTTAAAGACATCTCCAGTCCAACCGCAGATGGTGAACCTACCGCTGTTCGTGGAAGTAAGTATTAAAAAAAAACTTTATGGGTTTATGTGGAACATGATCATTGAATTCGTATGCTAAATAATGTTTATCACTCTTCCAGCGCTCCAGTTCAGCTCTCAACCAACGTTAGCTGAGAGGAAGAGGGAGGAGCTAGGAAAGAGGTTAAGTAAAAGCTTTGGTATTCGCGTTCCTGACGCAGATACAGCTCAGTCGGAGAAAACTCCAACTCTCACATCTCCGCGAGAATCGCTGGATAAGCATAAGCCCAACGGTAAGTTTTGAACAGTAATAAAATCAAACAAATGTGGTCAAAATTTCAAATAATAACTAAACTAACCTAATAACTCTGTTTAAATTCTCCAGGTGAAGTAGGAGTGACATACACCCGCTCAGCAAACGTGCCACCTCCTCCACCACCACCACCTCCAGGTGGACCACCACCAGTAATGGGTCATAGATTGTCAGTGCCAACGGCAGCATCCTTAAAGCAGTCTGGAATGCCACCTCTACCCTTGCTCTCGCATCAATCCTCCCACTCAACAACACCAAATGGAGCTACAAAATCCAGCCCTGCTCCAAACGGTTACGTATCATCCGCGTCCACGTCCCAAAGTTCATCGTACAACAGGCACTACCGTGGAACGCCAAACGGCCCATCATCCTACACGAACCATCAACATACAAATAGTAGGACTCAACCATCATCATCATCCACTTCTTCATCGTCATCCTCTCAAGGGCCTATAATTGGAGGTGTTCCAGTAGGAAACTTGATCCCACCGCCACCTCCACCAACCGCGACTCAGGGAACTGGATCACCTGCGTTCGCAAAGAGGTTCTACAACAAAAGGTTTTTCCCATCATGAACCACCAACCAAAGAGAAGCAAGATCCCGTGTTAGTAGTTTCAAAGGAGAAGAAATGAAAAAAAATCGTAGCATAAAAATTTGTGGAACTCTGCCAGAGTGAAAATCGTTAGTGTTATATATTAAAAAACTGTTAAATTGTCTTTAGGTTTAGTAACATTGTATGGTAATTTAATCATTAAAACTAGTATAGTGTAACTTGACATGTAATTGCGTATATGCGTAATTGTTTAATTATATAAGTTGTGTGGAACGAATGAACTAATGTTAAATGGTGTACGCGTACACGTCATTTTTGAAAGTACAAATTTTTCTAAATTTGTAAATACTTTTGTTATGTTGGTTTAATGCTTTTTTTGTTTAATGCGCAAAGGGCTAATATTATAATTAATTATATACACACACAGCAAACTCCTGTTTTGTCGTCGTTTCAACTCTTAAAATGTAGGTTAAGGAACAAATCGAAATCTTTCATTAGGATTTAAGAGAAGCGAAATTAAGACAAGGAATTTGACAAGCATAAATACAACACTTTGCATTTATAAGAACCTCTGCTGCTTTGCAAGTTTTTCAGTTAGAACTGCATTTAAAAAATATATACTTTTTATCCGTTTGAAATATTGTACAGAACGCTAGAAAGAGATGGGCCTATTGTAAGTTTTGGGTGCTGAAATATTTAAACCATAATATGAAGCATTTAATTAATTTCGGTGTTGGAAATCTATAACTATCGTTTAAGCATTTTTTTGGGCTGTTGCAGATATACAAAGAGAAAATTATTGAAACCTCGATAACTCGATATTATAGTTAGTACAGAAAACAATTTTAAGAGAAAAGCCTATTATTTTTTAAGGTTTAATTGTTGTAAATATAACGAGTAATTAATTTTTTTAAACAATACTGAAATACCTGTACATATAAGCGATATACATTTTTTCTCTTTTTGTATATACCAAAAATAATTTTAATGAAATATGTATGGTATGGGTGGGTGTGGAATGTGCTCTGTCTGTGTAAATATTATCAAGGCTTCTTAATGGGAATTTAGTTTTCTTTATTGTGACGGATTGAATAATGTTGAAAAAATAATAGTTAAAAAAATTTATTAAAAAACTCGTTATTACACTTAGATGCGGAATTCTATTTGTGGAGATAACCAAGTAAAAAATCGTTTTTTCTCAGATGAAATTCGTGTTTGTTCTTTTTTATTGCATACAATCGTGTACATTTATTGCATTCAAGTCAATTTTTTTTGGAATCAGATCAAAATATCACACACGTGTTAAATTACTCCAAGTTCCTTGCCAATTTTTGCAAACGCACTAATTAACTTTTCTATTTGGCTGGGTGAGTGGGAGGCAGTGATTTGGACACGGATGCGAGCTTTTCCTGTTGGGACTACTGGGTAGCTAAACGCTATCACGTAAATACCTTCTTTCAGCATTTCTTCAGCCATTTGTGCGGCTAGTCGGGCGTCTCCAATGAACACTGGACAAATTCTAGGGGTAAAGTAAGAATAAACGTTATTGCATGTGGAAAATGTTGTTCAGAGTTTGTTGGTCAAGTTCAAAGCTTACGGATGGTCCTCCCCAAGAACATTGAACCCAGCCTGCTTCATCCCCTGTCTAAACTGTCTAGTTCCCTCCGCAAGCTTCCTGATAAGATCACTTGACCCCAGTAGCAGGTCGAGTGCCTTGGACGCTGAAGCAACTGCAGGAGGCGGAAGTGAGTTGCTGAAAAGATACGTGCGGGCTCGTTGGCGGAGAAGGTCGATGAGCTCTTTAGGACCCGTTGTATATCCACCTGACGCTCCACCTACAACAAATTCACATAATTAGGATGAATCTTTATTAAGATGCAATGTACGTAGAGTGTTCGTTAGTTCGTGTCCGCCGGCCGTATACTCTCTAACTTTTTTATTTGAAAGAATTTTTGAATTAAAAGCTTTCACTATGTTTGGCGGTATTTTATTTAAATTAGCAAAAACACCACTATTTAAATATAAAGGGCCTTTGTTACCCATAATTATTGTTAAAAAGCTAAACTGTGTAGTTGTATTTCAATGTTCATCTCTTTCCATTTACTCCTTTTGCTTATGCACTCACAGCACAGATATGAGACATGACATGAGACTCCTTTTAGCAGCTATAATACACTTGTGTATGAATATGAGACTCCTTTTAGCAGCTACGACACCGTGAACAAAATGAGACTGCTTTTACCTAATTACACTAGTAATGTATCGACAGGGGTTAAGGTACTGCAGGCGTCAAATTTTCTTAATATACTAAAAATGTCTAAATAGACACGTGGTACAGGACTAACATAACAGGACTGATTTTGTTATTACAAGAATCCTATTTAAAAGTTTTACGGGGATATTCCCTTGAATTTATTTACCTAAAGCTTTCCCCAAAGTTGAATTAATAATCGTAACTTGTTTAGAACCCCAAAACTCTTCAGTCCCCCTTCCCGTTTTGCCAAACACACCCGTGGCATGAGCCTCGTCAAGAAACGTTATAGCTGCATACTTATCAGCCAAGCCAAGGATATCTGGCAACGGAGCAACATTTCCGTCCATAGAAAATACCTGAAAACTCAAATAAAGAACTGTCATTCCTCACCATTCCTCAAAACCATTCGTAAAATCTCAACTCACCCCATCAGAAACAATCAACCTCCTCCTCGCACCTTGACTCTCCTTCAACTTGTCCTCCAAATCCCCCATATCCCTGTGCTTATACCTAAACTTTTTCGCTTTACACAACCTAATCCCATCGATAATTGAAGCATGATTGAGCTCATCAGAAATAATAACATCCTTATCATTAACAATCTGCTCAAACAACCCAGCGTTCGCATCAAAACAGCTTGGATAGAGTATCGCGTCTTCCCGTCCGTGAAATTTGGCTATCTTGCTTTCCAGGTCCTTGTGTATGTTTTGGGTGCCACAGATAAAGCGAACTGAGCTCAAGCCTGCGCCGTGTGTTTTGAGGCTTGAGATACTGGCTTCGATGACCTCTGGATGGCTCTAAATGATGAATTATGCAAATTTATAGGTAGCAAATTTATAGTATTTGGATACAAATTTTACGCCAAACTCACCGACAACGACAAGTAGTTGTTTGCACAGAAATTCAAAAGCCCACGCTCTGACCCTTGAACACTAACAGTTGCCGCTTGGCTGGAAGTTATAACGCGCTCACTCTTCCACGTTCCGGCATCTTTGATTGACTGTTAATTAAAAAAATCAATCTAGAAACATGTTCACAGAGAAAAGAATCAAGGAGCGAGTACACACCTTCAACTCCCCTTGGATCTGCTCCTTGAAAGTGTTCAATGCGGATGCAGTGGATGAGTATGCCCGGCGTCGGGTGTGGAAGGATAGCAGTGTCAACAGCGTCATGACGCAGTGTTTATTAATACATTTAAATTTGTTCAATGAATGGATATGTTGGAAAAATTGATAAATGGCCAGTTTGTTTCTTACTGATTGTGTGATCAATACATGTGTGTCCCACTAAACAGTTTAAGAATAGGCAATTATGAAATGTATACCGATTTATTATTTTAATACCAAGAAGTACAGCGTGCACATCTGGCCGATCTTGACATAATAGTGAATGATATGAAATTAAATGGCAATGTATGCAATGCAGTGTTACTACCTGACAAGCGAAAAAACAATGCAATCGATGAGGATGGCATGATGAGAAGCGATACACTTTTACCTCACGTCAATCTATCAAGACATGCCAAACAGGAATAAAAGATTGGGTTCATCGATTGATATGCATGTGTGGAGGAACATTCTTGTGTAATCGCCTTGATAGTCATAATCCTGTAGTTAAACTGGGGTTTATATTTGTGTATGATTTATATGCAGCAGTAAGATGAGATGAGAAAAACAAGTTTGTGTCTCGTGATGCCCCACTTTTCTTTACAAAAAAAATGCAATATCGAAATTGAAAGATAACTTATGCCACTTTTTATTTATACACTAGAAATTACACTCGAAAAGAAAAAAAATATCAAACGCGTAAAAACTGAAACCACACAATTTTACAAAATAATGTATTTTTCTCTTGACGGACAATTAAAAATCGATGTAAAGTAATTAAAATGTTTTGACTTTTCTGATCCTAAATCTCTTTTTGAAAAATACGGAAGTATCGTGTTTATTGCATGCTGTTCACGTAAAGCGTACACACAACCAAGCGGTGGTACTCGATGATCGTGTCTACGTGTCTTTCGGAGGAGTGTAAGGCGTCATGATCAACTCTGAGAATTCTTTTATCTGTTCGACGCCGCGGACTTCGTGGTCGAGTAAAGGCAGTTTTGTGACGTGGAAGTCTTCGTAGAGGTCGGCAATCTGTGGGGGAGGAATACCGGAGTTTGTTAAATTTGTTTTAGGGGTTATGCTTATAAGTTACAACTAAATAAAACCGCACCTGATCTAAATACTTGGCTTGAACTTTACACCTAGCTGCACACATCTTACAAGAGTCAGTGCCCGTCTTGAATAGGAGTTGGTTCACTACGACGTTGTGCGTGTCAATGTTGAATTTTGTAAGTTCCTGGACCAGTCTCTCCGTTTCAAAAACGCTGAGGAACTCTGCTATACACACGCACACGAATGTTGTCTTTTCCTGCAATCCAATCAAAAATAAAATGTTTTTCACTATAAACTTGTCAAATTTTAATTTAGTAGCTTGTACTCACAGCATCCCTAAACTGCTCGTTGACCTTCCTGATTATAGGTAGCACCTCATCCAGCTTCTTAGCCAGGTTATCAGCGTTAAAATCCATGTGCAGCATGTTTCCGATCTGCTGCATAAACGGTCCGAATGAGTTTTTCAGTTGGATAAGTTTACCGAGTCCCTTCTCGACCACTTTGGGGAAGGAGAGTAACCTGAGCGTGTGGCCAGTTGGGGCGGTGTCGAAAACGACGCATGAGAAGTTCATGCCTTCAACAAGTCTACAAGGAAATTTGTAAATATCAGTACGTACAAATTTTATTGTATATTTCTCTAAAAAACAACTCACTTCATGACCTCCGCATAGCTCATTGCCTCATCAATCCCAGGAAACGCGTTGAGTACCTCCTGCATAATCGTTTTGGTGGCGCGGACAGCTTGTCCATCAATCTCTCCGAAATACTCGTCAGGTAACTCGTTGTACCCAACATTTGGGTCAATTTCCTACAGATAAAACATTTTTAAACCCAACCAAACCAACTCATGAACCACTAAAAACAAATTTACTCAAACTAACCATCGCAAACAGGTTCTCAAACCCCTTGACCTTCGTAGGCACCTTACTGAACTTCTGGTCGAAAGCATCAGAAATATTATGCGCTGGATCTGTTGATATGATCAGCACTGTTTCACGTACTTTAGCCATCTGCACCGCCAAACTGCAACTGTTTAACAAAAACCAAATTTAATTAAACCCAACCCCCAATTCAAAATCAATAAAAAAAACAAAATAACCCTCAAAACAAACCTTGTAGTAGTTTTCCCAACCCCACCTTTCCCCCCAACAAAAACCCATCTCAACGACGTCTGATCCACAACATTCTTGAGTGAACTTTCAAACGCAAACTCGTCCATGTCCACGTCGTCCATTCCTCAGTGGGAACTTGGCGTCACAAATTTAATTCTTGACAGCTGATATTAAATATTTTCAAAAATATCTAATTTTTTACCACAAGTTTGTTTTAAGAAATCCCAGTGTACTCAATATACTCAGTAGTCACGTAAACTAGAAAATACAAAATTACTTGAGAATTTAGAATTTTGTAGTGCGTTAACTCATGTTAATTTATTTTCGCTAATGACACGACAGATAAACAAAACGCTGCTGCTTGGATTTCACAACAAATCACTTTTCATTTCATCATGTTTCGCGATGATGATGACTATGACTACATTCTAGTTTGGCTTCGCGGGTCTCCCGCTACGACTCTATGTCGCAGAACATAGCTGTAATGGAGATCCGACAAAAGCCATCAGAAATGGGATTGAACAAAGGTTGGGATTTTGGGAAACAAACGTCAATGACAAATTGATTGTAAATTTTATTCAGTTAAAAGTATAATTACTATATACACAAATTTCTTCAATATTTTAAAACCTTTACAACTGCGTATTATCAACCCCTCTCCTCCCACTCCTATCCTCCCCACCACTCCCATCAAAACTATTATACCCTTTAACCTCCCCCGCCCCAAAAATATCCTCAATCTCCGCCTCATCCAAATTACTCGTCTCAGGTACAAACACCGCAACAAATACCGTTCCAAAAGCAGCCACCCCCGAGTACACCCAAAATGTCCCGTGAGCGTCCAACATCTCCACCATGTCCAGAAATATCTTGACGCTGATGAACATGAACAGTTGGTTCATTGCAAACGAGATGCTGCACCCAAGGCTTCTAACATCGGATGGCATGAATTCAGGTACTATGAACCATGGGATTATACTGCAAAACAACACAATTAGTTAGTTCAAATTTACATAAATTAAAATAATTAACACAATTAACTCACCCAAACCCAATACAATAGCCACACATAAACAGTATCAAAGCCGTCAACGGAACCCACTCAATATTAAAACTCTCAATATTCAACGGAGCAGTAGGATGAGTAAACGTGCTATTCTGAAAATCCCCTTCCACCTCTTTAAACATAAAATACACCCCCAACAGCCCCGTACTCAAGCTCATCAACACCCCACTACAAACCAACAACACCCGCCTCCTCATAAAATTCACCAAAAACAGCGCAATCAACGTCGCAAACATCCTCACCATCCCCAGCGCAATTGTCTCTGAAAACTCATTATAATCATCAGCATACTTGAATATCATTGTCGCGTAAAACACAATCGCATACTGCCCACAAAACTGTTGCACAAAAAAGAGCGTGACACAGAGTGCAAACCGCTTCAGCGTATTCCTACAAAAGAACCGTTTATACGGATGCTTTGGTTGTAGCGACCCAGTCTGCGCCAACCTCCTCTCCTTCAAGTACTGCAGCCTCATACACTCTTGAGTAGCCTCTTCAGAGTCATTCTTCAACCAAGTGAGTGCTTTCAAAGCTTCCGGTTGCTGACCTCTGGATATCAGCCAGACTGGGGACTCTGGGAGGAACATGACGTAAACAAAAACGAATAGTGGGAAAAGCGCACAAGTGCCAGCAACGGAACGCCAGTTGATTATACTTCCCAAGCACCAGATGCAGAGGATACCTAGACTGACCATGAAAGTTGGTAGGGAACCGGAAACACCTCGAATTGCGGGATCAGCTATTTCGCAGATATACACTTGAACCGTGACTGAGTAGAATCCTGAAGCTATTCCTGTTAGCATTCTACCTGTGAGGAGGTCAGCTAACAGGGTTGACTGGCTGATAATGACCCAACCGACAGAGTACATGAGGGAGCTGAGGAGGATCGTTTTCTTTCGACCTATTCCGTCTGATGTCATTCCTCCTATGAGGGTTCCCAGTAGAGTTCCGATTGTTATGAGGCTGGCTGGTTTAAGGAATTAAATGTGTTAGTATGATAAAACAAATTTCATGTTACTAGTCATTAACCTTACCCATCCAACTCATATCATCTGCATCAGCTTTGATCTCAGAGTCCTTATTGAGCAGCGCAGGGATGCTGACAGAGGAGAACCCTAGAATGTTGCCAGTAGCGAACAGGGCCATTGTGGCGCCTGCGACTGACAGGATCTGTTGAATTTTGACGTATATGTAGTTTTAAATGATTTAGTTTTGGGGGTGTGATGAGACGGTTATTTACCTGGTTCCTCCTCTCGAGCGTATCCCCCCGGTGGATTA
>JAQFZG010002674.1:0-15761 GCA_034695465.1 Entomobrya nicoleti
CACTCAAACCAGGAACCCTTCATGTTTCCAGGTAGCTTTTCAACAAGCTCGGTCACTAGTTGACGATTATTCATATATTCCATTTCATCATATGACTTGATTGTTGTCACTAACGATTGCACTGCTGTGGCGAATTCCACAATAGTATCCGGTTTCGTTTGATCCGGGCGCTTGCAAACTTTTGCGCGTTCCACCAATGAATCAAGTATGAACTCTGGTCTTCCATATCTCATGATCTCCATGATCTGGGTGACGTTGTTCACATTAGCCATGAGATGTTCAACTGCTTCTCGAGCTTTCCCCTTCAAGGCTTTCTGCAGTCGCACCATATTTTCTCCGTGGTCAAATTCATGCTTTCTCTGAGTTCTCCTGAAAGCAGCATGAAAATTCCCCCACTGAACTGGATCTCCTGAAAATTCCGGAAGGAATCTGTCTGTCGGCGATATGTTCATCTTCTTCATGCAATGAATTTGACTTTGCATGAGGGTCATCAACATGGAATCCTTATCCATGATTTCAGGTTCAGGGGGTGGTGGCTGAAACTGCATCGGTCTTCGTTCCCGCTGCTGTTGTCGTGGCACTGCGTCAAGCCAATCACTCACTCTATCAATATCATGAAACCTAACTTCCGGGTTAGCGAATTTTTCCGGAAGTTGGCTCATCTGACTTGTATCTTCTCTCTTTGGCGTCACCTCAGGGTTAGCGTATTTTTTCTAAAGGTTAACCTCATTACGTAATCCATACTCACGTTCCATTTCTTTTTCTGCTTCGTTTCTCTTGATTGCAATTTCACAAGCACCTTTGATTTGCTTTACTTGCATTGCGTAATTTCTCTTGGCTCTTACAAGTTGCTTTTTCATCCGGTCCAACCGATTTTGCTTATCAACCTGGTCTTCGCTGGAGCCTGGCTTCTTCAGTTCATCCACGAGATCTTCAATTTCGTCTTCTAGTTTGATACAATTACCCTCATGAACATTTTTCAGGTCATGGAGCTCCTGTTCCGTTCGAACTCTGATGATGTTTACTGTTGTGCCTTCGTTTTTTAGTGACAAGAAGGACTTACTGTCATCGTCTTCACTTGAATTGGCTTTCTTGTGTTGTGCAGTGGCTTTCTCCGCCCGTAGCTTTTCCTCAATTTCAGTGCACAACGCATGTGATGATTTGATTTCTTCTTCGAGTGCTTTGTTACACTCTTTAAAACGCTCAGTAGCGGTTCTCCATTCCGTAAGGTCTTCTGGCGTCAAGTGTGTCTTCCCTGAACTGTCGTACTTCTCAATGATGGCAGTTGTAGCTGACAATTCAGATTGAATTACTTCCATCTTGCTTTTCTTCAGGGCCACCTGCTCCTTCAGAACACGGATTTCTTCCTGGACACCTGACATCTTTGATGGTTTCACTGGTTAAAACTATCCAATTTTCTTTCACGAACGCCAAATGAATCCCGGGTTTCGGCACCAATGGTTGGGATTTCTACTGACTAACAGGTCCCTATAAAATGTCCGGACCTCGGTTTATCCGTGAAAGTTAAAAAATTGGAAGATGATGAAAATGTAGCTTCACTAACTCCCCTTTCCCTCAGCACCCTTCAACTAATTACGACCGGTCGAAAGCGACACGTGTTTTAAACAATAAACACATTAATCAATAATTAGAAAGCACAAGGAAAGTAGTTAGTTAACTGCACTTTATTCAGTCAATTTAACAATTAACCCCGAATTACATAATTTTCAACAAAAAAAATTACGTGCTTGCTTGCACTTCTCACGACTTCTACTCGCATACTGCCCATTCCTTCGGCTTGTTCCTCCCTTTCTCCCAACGAAGACAAAACTGTTTAACATACATACAAAAACGTTAATAAAATAACACACAAGAACATTCTGGAGAGTGAAGCTCCACCAGACATACAAATACAAAAAAACATACATACATAAAACTCATACGACACAAAACAGATTCAATTTTATCATTTTAATGCTAGAATTTCCTCCAGTTGTGTTGCAAGTTGATTTTACTATTATCTGTACTTATAATTGTTCTTCCGATTTCATTTGTCTCCGTGTAAACACAAGAAGCAGATAAAACCCATATATTATTAAAAGACTGGCTTGAAATTGGGAATGTAGAAACGTTGCATTTCTGTTAGTGATAGGTTGGGGTGCGAGAAGTGCTGCAAGCATTGCGGTTTTTGGAATCTCTACCGTCTATATGATGCATCTTATTGATAATTTGATAAACCTTCAACCAATATCAGTATTTAATACCAAAAGTCAGCCTAAAAATACATCTCTGAGTATTATAACAGGTGGACGTAGAACAATTTCGTACTGAGGCGGTAATGATCCAAATCCATAACAACTTTGTAGCATCAGTGTTGGTTACATCCCACCATGTCTTTACATTACATATATTAGTTGTGGCAACTTTTCTATATTTTCGTGCGTCGGATAAGCTAGTAGAATGTGGTGTTCTAGGTATAGTTATATTTATTGCTATACTAACTACACCTCTTATGTTGGAGTACCTTGAAGCCACGAAAGTTGGTCAAATTTGTGAATCTTCTATACGGCTTTTAGAATCAACTAGGAAAATGAGCAAGAAAAGCAGTAGTTTGTGGAAAAGTATTTATAGTTTCGAAATAATACGAGTGAATAAAACTTGGCTATCTATTTTGCAATCCGTCGTAGCTTTCTGGAATTTATGAATGAAGTTGCTAACTTAATTTTTACGCTTTTGACATTTTAAACTTCAGTCATTTAAACTTTAGGAAGACTTAAGTTTATTTTTGTAAAAATATAAATAAATATATGAATGGCCCAATATAAATTAAAGAAAAGAAGTTTATTATCACATGAGGTTTATTTAATTTATTTCGACTTCGAACAATCTGTCAAACAAAAAATATGCAATTCATTTAGTTTGATAATCAATGAATTGGTGATAAAATATATTTTTTAGTATTCAAAATGGTATTTCTTGATTTTAAATCGTTAATGTAAATATAATCAAACCAATGAACCACTTGCTGAGATTGCCAATTTACATGAATAAAAACCAGTTTATGTCGAGTAAATACAAAATATTGAAGGATGTATATTGTCCGTGTTATTAGGAAGTGCTTTAGTACTTCTTATTGGTTTTGTACATCATGTCTGTCTGTTTGTCCGTTAGTCTGTGAGCGCTCTAATTCAAAAACGCTTTGACCTACTGACCTGAAATTTGGTCTATAGGTACTTGGGGGTCTAGAAAGAAGCCTATTGATTTTCAGCCACATCGATTTAACAGTGCCGGAATAACGGTCAATTAACGGTTTACTTTCTATTTAAATGGGGAAAATCTTTTATTTCTTAAATCTATAGATTGAAGTATTGGCATCAAACTTTTTCAAGAGACTATAGTCTAAAACTGAACAGTTTTGGAGAAACAGACAAATAATTGTTACATGCTTTATAAATGGGCAAAAAATATGACTTTTTCACTTCTGAACTCAGTTAATAGTACTTGAAGCACTTTTTTATATAATACTTACAGTACTAGTTAACTACCGATTAGCGTAGCTACGTAGTTAATGAGATCGATATCCCGTCGGTGTGTGTATCTGTCTGTCTGTCTGTGAACACGATTTCTCAAAAACTACTTGACCGATTGACGCCAAACTTTGTACACAGATACCTTAGGTCAATACCTTTTATGGGATTAAATTTCAGACCCGGGGGTCAAATTAGGCCTGAGATATGGGGGTCACCAGGTCACATGCATTTTAAATGGCAATTTTTATGGTAGATTCTGATACATGATTGACAGCTAATCACAATGGAATGCATTTCCGACCCCCATACCCCCTGGTCTCTGAGATATGGGGGTCACAAGGTCACATGCATTTAAAATTGCAATTTTTTATTGTCGATTCTGACATACATACATACATGAACGTACAAAAGCATACTTAAACGTACATATACGTTCATATACATCGCACCATTCGCCGCAATCGGTAGTTTTGTATCAGAGTTTTACATTCTTCTCGTTCTTTTAGTCTATCAAAGACAAGATTTAACATGATAATTAATATTATACATAACTGATTAAATATTTATTGAAAATTGATTTCGTTTTTAAAAACATTAACTATTCTTACACTTGATTCTGTATTTCATATTTAATTTCTGCCAAGTTGCCCATCGTTCTATTTGTGAAACATTTCTTGAATACCGTTTTTGTAAGTAAGCTTGGACGTATATTGTATTAAAAATGAAGAATTTACTCATAATTACCAATACTCTTTTCGTGAAATTATTGAGGACTTGAGGCTTATACGAAATTAACCTGAAATTTGCATAGGGCATTCTGATTTTTTCCCATTGGGCTTACGGCCTTTCGAATATTAACCGTCGATATGTCTACTGCATAACCAATTACAGAATTCACATGAGCATTAATCATTGTTTTAAAAATGTTACATGTAAACTACCTTCTAAACTCCTTAAGTACTTAAATTTGCTAGTTCAGTTTACTCATCACATTATCATAGTGAATATTAAAAGTCAAGTTTGGATCAAGTGTTAATCAAAGATGTATAAATTAATAAACCCTTTCAATATATTGTTTACCTGACTAAATACCATTTACAATTTCCTTCTTAATTGCTACATCTTTACTCTTATGGAAATACAAACATTTAGTCTTTTTATAGTTGATAGACATTTTTGTTTCTACATTCCATTTTTGAATATTTTCCATGTCGTTAATTGTCGTTGTGGTTTCCACGAGTGGAAAGCTGATTAGGAAATCCAATTTGATACATAATCATAATAGACCATGCATACAGGTAGTGGAATAAAGGTTGTAGATAGTTGTAGGTGATTTCACTGCATAGGAATTTTTCGAATGTACAAACTATTTGAGTACAACCACAAAAAAATAATTTGTTCAATTATGAAATAATATAATCGGAGTTGTGCATGGAAATTAGTCGGATTTCAGAGTCACAGTCACACCTTTATTTGGAAAATATTTTACCTCAAAAGCGCAATTGTATTTTTTTATTTTCCACTCAAAGGCTGCCTATTGACTGTCAAAAGATGAACTTGTTTCTACGGCTTGAAAATAAAAACCAATTGGAGGGAACCGCAGATCCACAATATGTCTGAAGTTGTGGAAATTCCATTTTATTTATGCAATGTTGTGCAGTATACAGCAGTAGAGTTAACACTCTTATAAAATGTCTTACCAGTCGCAAGCTGTATATGTATAATGTATGTGTATTTGGGATTGGTAAAATCAATGGCTAAAATGGGATAATTTTATTGCTCAGCAGAAATATTTGACATTTTTAAATTTACATCAAGAAGACTTAAACTTTCCCAAACGTGTTAAGATAATGCTTTTAAACATATTGTAGTCCATAAATAGTGCTTTGGTATTAAGTTTTACTTTTGCCAATTCCTGAAACAATACCGTTTATCATGTTTCCCAGTTGAGAATTTCCTTTATCATCTGTCTGTAACAAACTGAAAAACTTGTCAAAAAGCCCTTTTATATCTCGTCTCCCCCGATCTGCACCAGAAAAAAAAATTCGAATTTTAATTAGCAAAGTTACTTTTCGATATGAAGTTTGCAAAACTTGTGGTAAAATCTAAAACTTACTCTGAGTATCCAACGTTTCTGAATACTGCGGTGCTGCTTTGAACGGTTTGGCCTAAAATTTAAAATACAATTACGTTATACCAGATGAAATAAATAGTTAAAGGTGTAAAAATGCACGTACTTCAGTTGTCATAAAACAGAAAATTACTGCCAACCCGAGAGCAACCAAGCCGATTTTTGCAACTGAAAACTTCATTTTTAGTTTTGTGTTTAGCGGTTTAATAGGTTTTAAGTTTAGAAGTCGAGAAAAGTAATTTAGATGCTTGCTTCTGCCTACAATTGAGTTCGAATGTTGAACCAAATCGCACCAGGCTTATATACATCACCAAAAATCGTGCATGTTTTGATGTTTTAGAATAACAATATAAAATATCAACATATTTACCTTGTGTTGTTGAAATATTTTAGTTTTTCCCGGAAATGCCTACAATGTTATCTGATAAATGAAATATCAAGCAGTCTTTTCTCCATCACAAATGCTTCAGCAGTTAACTGAAATTCCAGCTGTTTAAAATAAAATTGCATTTCGAATCTTAATTTTCCATGTTGGTTTTAATTCCAACCAGATTTAAAGTACAAAAATTACTCTAATATCAAAACTGGTGGAAATGTCCAGCATAATATTTCAAAATATTCAACATTGGTACATTAATACAACATATTTTTAGTATGGTTTCCAATAAAACTTTTAAAATACAGCCACTTTAGTTCCAGTATTAATTTTTAACGTAGAGCTTCATTATTTTGTTGCAACCCTTTTCGTAAAGAATGCTTAAATCATATTGTATTCAATTTCAATTTGCGTTTAAATAGTTACCAAGAAATATTGATGAAGATACTGAGACTCGTTAAATTTACCGTCACTTAATTTAGGGGTAAATTCTGTTTTAAACTCTAAACATGTTCTTGAAAATTACTTCGTATTTTATTCATAATTTTTCGTATTATTATTTATTACCCAAAGAATTGAAAAAAAATCGAATTTGTCCAATAATAATATGGATTCTGATCTTATAAAATTTTGATTATTTACCATTATAAAAAATGTAAACTGTATTATTAAGACTATGATGTCTATTTTCGTTTTTTGTTATGCTTGTAAAAATACTGCTAGTTATCGGAAAATTGAGCTTAAAATATTACATCAATTTCTTATAACCATGAAAATGACAACTCAATTTGTTTTCATTCAGAAACTATCATAAAAAATATCAAGTATTTATTCAAGTTTAACTTTACTAACATTTTTCAATTTAATAACACTTAACACTTATACATGTGTCTGTATAACGTTTTCGAGGTTTGTTCCAAAATGAATAGTAGTTATTCCAACAATGTCTTATAGTTGTGTAGCAAAGATCGTAATATTTTCCGTGTTTTTGAGCGAGTAACTGCATACTTTTTCAGTAACAGTTAATCTAAAAGATATTCAAATGTTTTACTTGACATCTTTGTCGTAATTTATCTGTGTTTTATTCTGAGTCCTTTCAAATTTAAGGTTTGAACTTTCACAAAGAACACAGATTGTGAAATTCACTTTTGTATCAAAGTAAAAAATTCCCTTAATTAAAATAATAATGCCCCGTTTAAACTCAATTATAAAGTAACATTTCAATTTTTTGAATAAGTTTCTTAACTGAAGAATAGCTATAAAAGTTTCTTCTTTCGTTTCTGATTATTTTCGGATTCTATGTAGAACAGTAGAAAAAAGTAAAGGGTATTTAAAAGTATAAATGAAAAACCAAATATGGGGGGTGCAAGCTAGGAATGATCTTTGCGCAAAAGGTAAATGTCTAAAAAAGTACATGGAATGCTAATGTTTAAAATATTGAATTAAAATAATAACAAAAAATACGAACTGGATGCAAATGATTCCCATTGTGCTTCAAAATATATTCACATTAAAAACCGCATTCCTCGTTTTGTAAGAATCATGCAACATTACATGACTGGCCTCAAATTTACCTTTTGAATTCAAAAATCATTTATTTATATTAAAATAAAACGCAAATGGTTTCATCATTTAATAGCAGGAAATCTGCCTATTACATTTGGCGTTTCTTACAACTTAGACACAAATCTATTTGCATGCAATGTTAATTTTAAAAACACGCGAACTATTTAGGTTCTAACACAGAATTTTATAATCGATAATTTTCATTGATTTGGTAATTTAGCGTGTTTCATAATTTCGATTAATTAGTTAACTTTTACTACTAACGATGAAGAACTCTCGTTGAAAATAGTTTATGTCAATGTTCTATCCTGCAATTTTTAATACGAGTATTCCGGTTTTAATTCCGGTATACAAGATGTCAAATATGAATTGAGCACAAGTATTTTCGTTTGCAAACCTACCCATGTGTCATTTTTTAGTAAGGTAAACACCCCAAGAACATGTGTTCAAAGCTTAAAAGCGTATCTCGAATTTTATGTCTTAAGTTTAATCGGCGATGGTCGTTCAAATATAATTAATTGGCAAGAAGCTTTCATAGTAAGCTGGTTACTTAAACGTTTCCTTTTTAAATATCGGTTTAATTTGTTCAAACAATTTATAAACTCTTAATATCAAGATCTTTGTTATACTGTGTTCATGACAAGAACGATGTCTCAATAATTGAAGGGAAAAAGTAGGTCAAATTTATTAATTCAAGAATATAAGTTTTCATCAAATATGTCAATAAATCATCACCAGAATGTATAAAATGATTATTTTCTTTAAAAATAAATTTTTCCTTTGACATGTAAAAGCATATTTGCCATTCACCCGAGCTGAAATGTCAAAATTGAAACCGAACTTGGAATACATATCGTGAAATAATGGATATTAAAAACATTTGTAGTTTTATTTACATTATATCTGTATTAAAAAGCACAAGAGAAACCATTGCAATGGATTTACCAACGTTTTTGAAAAGCTATGCCTACGATAGCAGTTTCCAAATATATTTTCCTGCAACTATAACCCCTGATTACAAAATCTACAAAGATCAAATTGTAATGGGCAAAGAAGCAATAAATTTTCTAGCCGCACCCGCGTTCATTCATCATCAGAATTATTTTGTAAATCAAACCAATATTATCTATATAACTACTTCATTGCCAAGCTATACTGACCTTAAACATACATCGTGCATAGTTCGTTTTCAAACCGAACTAGAAACTAAAAATATACGTTTACACGCAGCATTAACAAAAGTACATCTTTCTGTCACACATTTTAAAACTTCGCATATTCAACTATACGACCTTCATAACCACTATATAATGTGTTTTAAACATTTTATCCCATGGTGATTCTACATATTGTGGATATGACAAACGTCCAAATTTTGAACATACGTTCCAATTTTCATATCAAATTTGTTCCATTCCCTTCAAGCTTACAAAAGGAAGGCGTGTATAGCTTGTGGAATACTTTACACAGTGACCTAAGAGGAATCGAAATAAGTAGCAACGAAATACCAAATGAAAACATTGGTACAGCAATGAGCCCAAGTCAGGAATGTAGTCCTTATGCTCTTGATAAGCTATTGGATAACAAATGTGCAATGCGTTTAATAAGCAAGGTGAGAAACTTTACAATATCTAATCCCTGTCAGTCCTGTTATTCGTATGTAATATCTGTCATTACCATAACCAATTCCAATGCATTTTACACAACTTGGTTACCGTATGAAATACACGAAACCCATTACGGTTTTAATACAACTGTCCCCAATTACAGAGGTAATTCCGAAAGCATATTTTTAAAACCCATGACCATTTATATTTGGTTTTTAATAGTTCTTCTTGGTACTATTATTTCTTTGTTCGTTTCAAATAATTTATTACAGCTTACTGAACTCCATTTCAAAACAGCACTTATTGCAGTGTGGAGTCAAACCATCAGTTTATTTTCGCTGTTAAAAAACTTCCTTGGACAATCCCCACCAACAGTTCCAGATAAGCTTATCCAAAGTCATGAGTTTTATAAACCGAAAGCAGTTCTTTTCCGTTGGTGTGTCTTTTTATTTGTAATATCAGAATATTATAAGGGCTCTGTGTTTGCATATATTTGTAGCGGTTCAGATCCACCAGTTCCGGAAACGCTTTCAGAATTAGCAGACAGAAACACTAGATCCTACATAATACTGTCAGCGTCATCATACAAGAATGGCTTGCCAATTTCTGAGAGTCATCTCAAAACTGTCATGGTTCCACAGTTACTGTCGCTATATAAAAAGCAACCAACGCAACTAGATTCATACAAAAGTTTGCAGAGGTCAATTACATGGATACCGGAAACTGTAGGTATCTTTGGCTTGTTTTGGTTGCATCCGAAGGGGCTTATGATTTATGATACATTAAAATCTAACTACGGTCCACTTAAGCATCCCATATCAATACTAGATGCACTGCAAAATCTATCAATTGTAATTCATATATTAAGTGCATTTTATAATGATATATGGATTTCTCGAATCAAAAGGTTGCCAAATACAATCGACAGAAGTTATTGGATCGTAAGGAACAATTTCTTTGGACCAATATTTCGGCATACTTTAGCTAAAATATATGAATCCGGAATTATTCAAAAATGTAACTGAGATTTATGCCAATCGGGTGAAAGAGTTTTCAATTACGAACTTGCTTCTGCAGGGAAAAAGCTAGACTTGTTGCTGGATAGTTTTGACATGATACACAAATCCGTATATTAGAATATTGTTAAATACGTTCTATTAGTAGACTTGATAGCTTTGGTGGTTTAATTAATTGAAAAGTGTTTTCAAAAGCTAGGATTTATGTGGTACTTTAATTTTGCCTTCTTATAAATTTATCATTAGATCATTTGGTCGTGCTTTATTGGCAATTTGTTGAATCCTTAACGTAAATCATTATCAATAGTAAATGTGTTAAATCATGTCAAAAAGATTATTTAATACTTTTTCGACCAAGAAATTTCCAAAAATATGTTTTTCGCTTTCATACAAAAAGTTGAAAATAAGAATTACAAATAATTCTATTTATTATCTGATCCGTTCGAACTGGTATTTATTGTCATATTTGTATCATACGTGAAGTAGTAGTGTAAATACTCATTTTGTGTATACGTTTTCCACAATGAGTACAAAACGTCACGAAGAAGAATGTCGATATATTTGAGAATCATGCAATGCTGTCACGTCATATGAATGAACAACAAAAACACCTGATTGTCATAACCCAAAATATTATTACTTGATATATACACATAAATTTTTTGCAAGGTCAACTACTCGTTGTAATTTGCTTTGCTGTTAGTTATATGCAATGTGTGTTATGCATACCCTGCCAATAGTACCACAATGTTAAAAACTCCAGATTTGTTTTATAATGTCAGATTTGTAATAAATATTAAATGTTAAAAAAAATAATACACAAATAAATAATATTGGCATTTGGATGACTTTCGCTTATAGAAAAAGTAAAATTACTGTGAACTCATACAAAACCTGTTCTTTTAGAAATAAACAAATACGTTTAATGCCTCCAAAGTAGACAAACAGCGAATATCAAAAAGAGGAGTATAACTAATGTCGTTTTCGCCGAATTCTTCATATTAAATCCCAAATCCAGGTTGTTGGAAGTTTCAAAGAAATACTCCACGTAGAACATAATATACGAAACCAAATCGTTTTCGTACTTTGAGTGGTCGTGTTCCATAGGTATATACCCAGCGTTTTTTCATGTGGTAATATTTCAGGACAATAAAACTTAACAACCGATGTTATTAGAAAAAAAACAATAGTGTTTTGTTATTTACAAGCTAGCAAATATTTTTTAATTGATAATTAGCAAAACAACTGTCGAAATACCATGTCACAGGCTTTTGTTTCGAAGTGGTTGTCTACGTACAAAAAATCTATTTTTTAAACAAAGTAAATCATATAAGAAGCTTGAAGATTGTATCTTATAACGATCACAAGCTTAACGACATATTTGCGTCATCTAAGATAGAAATACAGCTTTTGCTTTAACTTGCTTATCACCGTGACCTCAAGTTTGTTAAAATTATGCTTTGGTTGTACTAACACTTTAAGATTTAGCCGATAGAGACCAAAATATCTAAACAGGTTAAAGGTAAAGTTTTTCTTGTATTATTATTAAGTAAATAAATAAATATCCAATTATAGTTGGACAGCCGAGTTTACCATATTTAGTTACAAATATAGTAGTCAACTTGAATGAGATTTGTAAATTTAGGAATGGAATGAACTGTATTAAAGACATGAAAATACTAAAACGAGGGGGAAAAAGTTAGTATATCATTTTACGTAATTATATATGTGCATTTATAAGTAAAATATATTTCTCTTTAGAAATTATTTGAAGGTTTCTACACGTCTGCATTAATTCAGTATTTTAACTCTTTTTAAACAGTGTACTAGATAGCGATAGTGATAAATTTGCCAATTCATACGTTATACCTATGATGCTGTCACATTGAACTAAATTTACATTTGCAATAAATTCGAAGCTCAAATAAGTAAGACTTGAAATTTTGGTGGTTTAATATGCATTTATTATTGCAGAGAAGACTAAACTACACAGGTATTAAAATAGGAACACAATTTATAAAACGTTGTTGTTGTAAAAACTTTGACAGAAAATGGTATGAGTTCTAATAATTTTTCATCTATACTTAGATTTTTTGGATTGCTTTTGCCATTTCCTCAAACTTAACCTTTTATTAGCTTTAAAAGCTTTGAAAGTCCTCCTCCTTTTCCATGAGGTTTGAATATGTGCTTCATAATATCGAAAATTCCTTTATTAGTTCGTCTTACACGGTCTGTAGTAGCAAAACAAATATTTTCAATTTTAACTTGCATGGTTACCTTTGCTTTGAACGTTATCAAAATCAGTAATTTATGGTCAAAACGTACGATGTGTAACAACTATTGCCGAATTATGTGCTTCTTGTTGAGTTGATTTTGCCTGAAAAAAAATATTTGAATTAAACTGTCTGAATGGAACCAATATTAAATAATAAATTTACCCACTTAGATCTATAGCCACTAAACAGACGAGCATTGTGAACCCAAGAAGGATCAAACAGAATGTTGTGGTACAATACTTCATTTGAAAATAATTTTAGGTTTGAAAACCGATTAAATTATTAAATGGGTTAAAATTTGGTTATTTGGGGTAATGGGTTAGAATCAACCCAATTTGGTTATTATGTGCATATAAGCTATAAGCTGTGTCGGAATGATGAGCTAAGTCGTATCGAGCTTCTATATAGTAGAAAAGTCGTGCAGAGTTGGTGTTTTAGAAAAACAAGATGAATTATGAATATATTGTTATTGAAAACGACACGCTTCTACTTTGTTGTCAAATTTGTCTTACACAAATAAGTTTTCATTAAAAACAAGGAGTAATATTTACCTAACATAGTTGACTTTTTTCATATTTTCTCGGAAATGCATTCAACATTGTCTCATCGAATGAAATAACAAGATGACTTTCCTCCATCGCACAAATTATTTCAAAATTTAAATGAAATTCATTCTGGAGCCTTAAATTCAATTAAGATTTTTTAAACGAAAAGATTGGTTTAAAAACTGATAAAACTAGCAAGCAAACTGTTTTACCAATTTGACATAGATACTTCAGCGCAGCATATTTTTAGAATGTTTTTAGTAAAACAATAAAAAACTATAATCTCATTGTTGACTGTTAATGTCGACCTTCTAAATATTGTGTCAAAGTTATATTAATGAAAATACTGTTAAACTTCTCGCTACTAGATTTTTAGACGTATTCTGTTTCAAATATTATGCTTGTTTTCAAAAATTATTTGGGATCTAATTAAAAATTCCTCAAAAAATTAAAAATATCAAAACATTATTTAATAACCTAGAAATCGCATATTTTTAATATGAGTAATAAATTCAATCAAATATATTTTCCAGCCAGTGATTAGTTATACTAAAGTTCACTGAACACTTGTTTTCATTCAGATACCATCCCAATAAAAATTAAATGTATATCCGAGTAAGAATTTACAAACCCTTACCAATTCGATAGCATTTTTAACTTGTACATTTAAATGCACAACTTGTGCTTAGTTTATTCCAGTGTGCATAATAGTTGCCAGTATAAAATCTGAAAATTGCTTACCGAAAATCTTATTTCTCTGCGTTGTTAGTTTGTGAAACTAAATCATTTTTCAGTAACCGTAATCTAAAATACATTTTTAATCTTTTAATTTGTATCTGTTGTTTTATATATCCTCCCACCATTCTTATTTCTTCTAATTTTGGAATTTGAGCTTGCATAGTTAGCTATTATTAAAAAATTGTATGTTTGAATCAAAGTAAAAATTCACTACTTTTACAATGACAGCCGATTTGAAAATTTAAATATTCGGTTTCCGGAATAAAACCTTAAAGCTTCTGAAAAAAGTCAGATTTTTTTTCTTTGCGTTTACTTCAATGTAAATAGAACAATTTAAAAGATGTAAAAGAATTAAAACTCTAAATGAAAAACCACATTTACCGGATGCCAGCTGAAGAATGATCCTTACAAATTCGATTGAAATGTAAAAACGTCCAAATATTTTTAGATATTGAACTAAAAGTATTACAAAAGAACACGTATCAGATATGAGTTATGCCTATTGTGTTTTAAAATAAAATAACATTTAAAAAACTATAATGAATGATCCCTCATTTTACAAAAGAATCATGCATCATTACATGACCGGCCTCAAATTGAGTCCTTTAAACTTGAGATTCAATGCACATGCAAACGCAAATAAAACGGATTTTAGTTTTTAACATATTTGTATTCAGATTCTTACGTTAATTTTACGAAACGAAATCAGCAAGAATTGTAATTTTAAAAGTATTTAAACTATTGCATATGTAGTTCTTTACACGAATAATTTTGATGAATTATTTTCATTCAGTTAGCAATTTAGACTTTTATAACCTGTATCATTACTTTGGTTAACGAATAAATTTGCACTACTAAAAGAGCTGTCTGGTGGTTTCTTGCTTAAAAGATTTTAAGTTACTTGACAATCCTGCAAGTGCTAACTTAAACGTTCTGGTTTTCGTATGTCAAAATAATTTTGTGCGCCTTTTTGTAAGACAACAAAAATTAGTTTTAATAAAACGTCTTAAGCTTGATTGGTGATGGTACTTAAAAAGTAAATTATTTTACTACAAATTTTCATTGTAAATTGATTATGGAAATATGTCCTATAAAATATGTGCTCTATTTATTCAAACAATTCAAATACGCTAAAGCGAGCTCTTTTGGACTAGGCCTAATCTCAAGAAGTTTGGAGAGCTTTTAATATAACTAGAAGGATGTGTCAATAATTAGAGGAAAAAGTAGGTCGAACTTAATTATTCAACAAAATAACTATTCATCAAAATCGTCAATAGATTCTCACAAGAATGAATAAAATCATTATTTCCTTTAACTAAAATTTCATTTATCACGTATATGCATATCGAAGATAAATTCAAGCATATGACTCGAAATCAAAACTTAACTTGAGGCACATATCGTAAAGCGATGGACTCAAAAGTGATAAACAATTTGATTTACATTTTGTTTTCCTAAACAGCACTAGAAAGACCACCACAATGGAAATATTAACATTTGTAAAAAAATATGCAAACGATAGCAGTTTCCAAATATATTTTCCGGCAAGTATAACCACCGATTACAAAATCTACAAGGATCAAATTTTAATGGTAATAGCAGCAATCAATTTTTTGGCCGCACCTGCTTTCATTCATCATCAAAATTATTTTGTAAATCAAACAAATATTATTTATATAACAACTGCATTACCAAGCTATACCGATCTTAAACATACATCGTGCATTGTTCGTTTTCAAACTGAGCTAAAAACTAAAAATATACGTTTACATGCAGCACTGACAAAAGTTCATCTTTCAGTCACACTTTTTAAAACTCACCATTTACAACTACACGATCTTACTACACATTATATAAATTTGTATAAAACATTTTATCCCATGGTGATTCTACATGTTGTGGATATGACACACGTGCAAATGGTGAACATACGTTCCGATTTTCAAATCGAATTTGTTCCACTACTTCCAAGCTTA
>JAQFZG010002675.1:0-15758 GCA_034695465.1 Entomobrya nicoleti
AGGTAATTTTAGTTTTTGACCTCTAGCGGGTCAACGGGTCCGACTTAAGAGACCGGACTACCACCATTCAACTCCTCGTGTCAAGGGCTATCGATTGGTATATAACACATGTTAATCGGTCACGCACCCTTTCCTTAACCTCAACCGATGAATCACCTTTTCTTCGTCGTAATTAAGATGTATCTGAATTTGATGTTATAAAATTCTGCAAATACAAATATCGATGCGATATGATATGGCTTCAAATTAAAAGTTCCCATGACTTGTTCGATTTCACCATCAAAGGTGTAAAGCCGCTAGACTGCATATATATTCATATAAAATACAACACTAAAATAACGACACGGCATGTCACCAAACCTCTTTTCTTTTTACCACTTTTTCTTGATTTTATTTGTATTTTTTTATTGTCATCAAGTCACTTTCACAACTTATTATACTTTAACTGTGACTACATGACAGTAAAAAACAAAGAAACAAGCTTTACAACAACAAAACTGACTTTTAAAACAGGAAAAATTAGCTGAATAGAAAAGTTAACATGTGGAATCAAATTACCAACTTTCTATTTCAGTTTACACTGCAGTAAAATAGTGATATCATCAGAAAAATAGCAAATTCCAGTGCAGCAAGTATATCTACTAAACCTTTTATGAATTAAACCAATATGCTCTTTCATTTTGCCTCTCTGTGTACTCTTGTTTGTGAAAGTGTGAACCGCAACGCGAATCAAAATATTAAGCTCTTCTTTAAATCCTTAGCGTAAAAGATGCAAGAAAAAGAAATACGACCGCACAAAATATTATGTACATAGCAACAGCACCATGTCCCGTCAAAAAACCGTCACGCAATGCAATTGTACTCGTTTCAAAAAAAATCTCTGTTTCAACTCATCTTGTCTTTCTTCCTTGTTATTATGCAATCCAATTGGCATTCCAATGAATTTCTATTTGCTTATTAAGTCCCATCCAATCTCTTCCACTTCTTATATTTCTTCGCTTAAGAAAAATCTTTTTGTCTGTCTATCGAAATATTATGCGGTCACAGCCGCAATGAAATTTTTAGCTACATCCGCTTGTAATATTTTCAACTCCTTCCTTCCGCAACCCAATCCTAAAATATACATATATTCTAATTACTCTAACCGATTTGCCATAAAAAACAAAGTTAAAAAACTTGAGTATCAGTTTTCACCAAACCACACACGCTCAACTCAAAGAAATATATTTTTTCTCTTTGGCATCTTTATAGCTGCTTAAAATTGTGTAAGCTTCCCAGGCCATGTTATGTTCAATAGCTAAAATAATAGATATTATGATATGAGCCGTTCAACAAGAAAATGTGACAAGCAAGACAAGAGTAGCGACAAGCAAACCACGTACACACTTTTTTTTTCCTCTCTGGTGTACCGATCCGATGATCTACTTTTCTCGCCGTTACAACTGCTTGTTACAAAGTTACGTAACACAACTTCCGTCATTCCAGCTGTAGTCCTTTTGTTTCAATAAATGATAGATGAAATGTGAGTGTAAATGGTTTTAATGATCATCATCATCAGCAGCAGCATCACAGAAAACCATCGTCATCTTTAGAACAAGTTATTTCGGTCGGTGGTGGTATGGTGTCGGTGGCTGGTGGAATATATATTGATATTAGATTTTTACAAGTGCACTTGATTTACTTGACTTCTCTCGCGTACAATTTCTTTTTCCTTTTTATTTTTTTCGAGAGCCAGTCGAGTCTTGGGCCGTAAATTATTTTAAAACGAGAAGATTTACACAAGTGCACTTTTCCAAAACAAGAGAGAGGAGAGTAGTTTTGTAAACATTTCTGATAATGTAAAAACCTTTTTTATATCTTATTTTTATTTTGAAGTAACTTTATTTGCTGAGAGAAATAAAATAAGTTGTAACGAAAACAGTATATGTCACATAAAAAGTATGTAACACAATGTTTATGTGGGCATATATAGTACAATATGCAAAATGACATGTCGTATAGAATATATTTTTCGATTTTTCTGAATCTTGAATAACGAAAGAAAAATTGATTTCAACTTGCACACGAATAGTGATAAAATGAATTTTATTTAAGATTTTTCGCAATGTTCATTTTTTAAATGAAGCTGAAATAAGTCTGCATTATTTGCAAGAAAGTCGCCAATGAAGACTTTAATTCATAAGCTAAACATATGGATTTTTCATGAGAAACTCACCCTTTATTGTTAAAAGTTATAACAAAATGGTTAAAAGTCTAGTTAGTCTGGTGTTTTCGGTGTAAAATAAATTTAAATAGTTTAAACACCATTTTAATGGTCTCCATCATGTGGAGATTTTCTCCAACAAAATAGATATGTGTTTTTTCGTATAATTAGACAGAGAAAATAAATTTTCTGAATAATATTCGCTCTTATATGATCTTTAAATAATCTTTCACATAAAAATATACTATTTCCCTGTACTTTGAAACATTTGACATTCATAGAGAATTTCTAAAAATACACCACTAAGTCTTGGCTTAATACAAATTGATTTGATAGATTCGGAAAAGAAGGGGATGGAACAACTTCAGAAAATTTCAGTTGGAACAATGTAATATTCATGAGCTGCGTGCAAAATAATAGCTTAATCTTAATATATCTTAAGTTACATATTATGCTGCTTTATCTTAACGATAATTATACCCCTACGTGCTGGCTGACCAAGTCAGCTTAATTGGCTGCACTGCACATACATAGAACTCCTTGGACATTGTGCATGTCCTCACTTTCTGCTTTCTCCAGTCCAAATATTTTAGATAAAGTCAACAGGGCTTCCCACATTACTCCCAAAAAAAATTAAATACAGGCTGGTACTTTGTAGCAGCTTAGATCACTCGACAATAAATTCCGGATGTAACCCTGTCTGATTCTGATATTCTTATAGAATCAATGCCATGTCACTCAGGTCCTTCTCCGGTCGAATGATTCCAGTCTGACCTTCGGTCAAATTAGGGGAACACTTTCATTCAGTAATACAGTGAGGTCAGTAGCCATGTTGGTAGATGACTTTTTTTGAATTCAGGAGAAATAGCCTTTTTTCACGAAAGAAGTCGATCAGGTGAATAGAAAGTCTACAAACGCGTAACTAATCAAAGGTAACTTATCATGATAACTTTTGTGATTCATTCCCAATCAGACCATCTTCCCTTCAAAATGCAGTTACGATAGTCATTTAGCCCAAAGTGTTCACGGAGTCGTAACTTTTGTTTTTGACCTTGATTTTGAGGGAGACTATTTTCATGCTTTCGATAGAAACTAGAAACCTCCACCAATTACCAAATTCTTAACAATTTCCAGCCATTCCACTTTTGTCGTCGTTATTCAAACTTGCTGCACAAGGTTCAGTTTCTGTTGATATGGTGTGATATTTTTGTCTCGATTTTCAATGAGTTTATTTGCATTACACGCCACGCACAGAGTGAGTAATACTCAATTGCTGACTTTCCAACAGTTTCTTGTTTCTTATGAACTCAAAAGTACTACCTAATAGTCTCGCCAACTTATCCAATAATAACGTGGAAGATAATTATGATAACTGTGAATTCACTTATTGTTTATTAGTCTGAAAAGTATTTGGGGTAAAATGCTCTTTTTCGTTGTCGGACGAATGCCGAATGACGCACACGGTTCTGTTCTGACTCTGAAAATATTCATAATTTCTCTTAAACAAACCGTGTTTTATGCGTAATGTATTGGGGTTTTGGGAGGATTGTGTGTCAAAATGAAAGTTGTTCGGGGTTTATGTGAAAGTATTTTCTTCATGAAAAAATGCAGCCTTTAGAATATCTATGTAGGTATGTATTGATTTGAAATTACCATGAAAAAGTGTCAAGTTTTCATTCCAGTCGAAATGATTACTTTGTTGATTAGTCAAATAGGACTTCAAGAGATATTTCCGCAGAAGTTTGAACAATTTATGAATTGCATTCGAATTACCAACCAATAAATAATGAAATGACTAAATGATTTTCATTAGTCCGATGTGTACTGTCAAGTCAAAATGTCGTATGTCTGGTGTTGCGATGTGGCGTTATAAGTTAATATGGCGTGAGGTGGACTGACGAGGACAATGTTTGTCAAATTCCACGAGCCATGACAACCTCCGCATTTTTCGAAATGAATGGCATTTCGAATTGCAAAACGGAGTTTATCATATGACCATACACTGCACTAGACGAGAAAGCAGTAAGTGTTTTCTTTCTCTTACAGATTAAAACTATAACGTAATCAAAGTAATTACCCAGTTATAATAAATTTCCATTGCTTTCAACGCTTAATTTGTAATCAAGCCAAAATATTGTCACAAAAACAAGTCTTCACGTCTTCACCTGAAAATTGCAGCAATGAAGAAAGGGGTATGGGAAAAGAATAACTGCTGAATTGACACTTTTTAACTTTCCAATTCACATTGACTAAAAATAATAACAATTTTAAACTGCATTATTTTATTCTAGATAATTGGTGGCAGTACGGGGAAGGGCAGGTATCCATTTGAGGTGAACCACCGTGGTAGTGGTAATACCAAGCGAATTTGGAACATTGCACCTTTATCACTAGCCATCTTGATCCCAATCGCCCTCCCAGTTTTTCACATGACTTTCCTCGACGCTCTGTGGGCTGCCGTGAAGAGACCAGTGAATAAGGAGAAGTGCTCATGTCCTTGTTGGGATACAATATTTAAAGGTCAGTAGAAAACTGTTCATATTTACCAAATTATATCTAATGGCTTTCGTTTAATTGTGAGCTTCTTTAATTAATTACAGGTGATTATGAAAACGGGCGTATAGTGCACTACAAACATGTTTACTTCAACAGCACCCTGAATACCTTCAGAATGTGGACCCTCACCGTTATCTTTGTTCTTTTCCTGTACTCCTCCTTCCGACGCTTCTTCACTCTTCTATTCTCCAAGCAAATTAGATGGTCAATGGGCATCCTCTTTTTGAGCAACCTGCATAATCAGTACCACGTCTGGTGGCGTACCTGGAACTACATGAATGATGGACTCCGTCCCATCTACAGTCGCCAGTTATTTTTTACAGTGACAGAGACACTGTCACTTGGCTTGGTTCTCTTTTTTATGGATGATTATGTGGAAACTAAGCCATTTGGTTTGCTTGTCCTAACAATTGTCTCATTTTTTCACGTGATTAGTGGATCTTTGGAGGAGCAGTTTATCGATAATGTGATTTATGGAAATGGAGTGTTAAATGAAGTGATTAGTGATTTTATTTTTATGGCGACTCATTTACTAATTTGTATATTAGCTTTGTGTGAATTAAGGTATTATGCTGTTCACAAGAAAAGAGTTGGGCTTTTCAGGCTTCTTTGTCGTCGACCCGTTTTAATTTTTTCGGGAATTTTATTTTTGAGTTTATTTCTAATTTCTGCTTTATTGAGTTAATTAAACAAATATGTGGAGTAAACAAATTACATATTTTTAAAAAGTTTTGAAATTAAATAAATCATTAATTAAAGTAATCAAGATATCGCTCTTATTCGTTTATCATCAAAAAGTACAGATTCTGTTTCATTTTGCCCCAAAAATAACGTCTCGGCATAACTAACATATCGGCATTATTTCATATCTTTCTGAATCTAAACCCATCACTAAACCAAATTGATTAAAATTAAATCTTTTTTAAATATTCAATAAATGATTTCTTCCGTAAATATACTGACTCATGAACAAACAAGCAATCTTCAGTCCATTGATCCAATTTATTAATGATGGCCACTAACCTGTAACCCTTTGGTTTCAAGAAATCTTCTAGTTGACCTACTGGATTACTTCCAGGCAAATGATTGTACTCGATTGCCATAACCTTAAACTTGACCCTATCAAATGGCACCGTTTTAAGAACTTGTAGCTCCGCCCCCTCAATATCCAAACTTAGATAGTCGACAACATTGACCTTCAAAGTTTTTAAAACGGTGTACAAAGGAACACAAGGTAACTTTAGTTTTCTTTGACTTTTGGTTGTGCTATTATTAAATGTAAGTCCAGACTCAGCGGTAAACCTTTTAACAAAAAAGTCTACGTAATCCGGATGAGGGGTCACGCAAAGGGCAGCATTCACCGCCCACACTTTTCTATTCTCCACAAGCTTTTTGAACTCATTCGGCATCGGTTCGATGAGAACTCCGTTCCAACCAAACAATGTTTCCAGACGCAGTGTACTAGATAAGAATCTTCCGTCATTGGCCCCACTTTCCACGAAAAAGAATTGAGTGTCCTTCGGACTGTCGTCCATTACAAGAACTTGAAGCCACCATAGTTTCTCAATGTTGGACGGTACATCAACTTCCTTACTGCTATAATCAATAGTTTTCGTAGATTCAGGGGACCTCGGGGGTATCAGCATTTTTTTCTTGAAGAAAGCCATCAAACAGGGATCAGTCTGGTTTAAAGCTGGTCCAAGAACAAAGTCATCCAAGTTACCTGTAATCAACGGGCAGTAATTAAAATTTAGAAAGCATACTTTTAATGAATTGATTTTTACCACTAAATTGGCGTTTTACTTACAGTCCATGGGTAAAATGTCTTCTGACCTTGTCGTGGCGATCAGCTGATGGGAAATCACGGTCCAGCAGGTCATGTAAAAAAGGAATGTAATTAATGTACCCAGAAGGACACGGCGGTAACTTTTCGTTAATTTTATGATATGCATAATCTTTACATTCAATAATGTATGCTTAACTTTTCTGTTTGACAATATCCCTAAACTGGAAACTTTAAAATAGAATTTCAAATGAATTTCATTTCCGGCTATTTTTCAGTTTTGTTTGAAAATAAACACATGAATGCAATCATTTAGCTGAATTCGTGCATATTTAAGCCTGCGTAAAAAGAATGATGAAGATGAAATGACAACCGTCAAATGTTCGGGAAATCAAATTAAGTTGCAAGTTGCCTCCTATACCACAACTGTTTTTGACGAGCATTTAATTTTTTTCTAATTTTTACTGTAATAAGTTATTTAAACTAATATGTGGACTGAAAAAAATCATTTAATTTAAAAATAAAATGTTTTAAGCGTAAACAATTTTATTAAGATTTCGCTTTTATTCGTACATCATCCAAAAGTACAGAATTAATTAATTTTTGATTTTTAATTACATACTGAATCATTGAATATTTTAGGAGGTACACTGACTCATGAACAAACACGCAATCCTCAGCCCATTTATCCATCCTGCTAATGATGGCCACTAACTTGTAACCCTTTGGTTTCAAGAAATCTTCTAGTTGACCTACTGGATTACTTCCAGGCAAGTGGTTGTACTCGATCGCCATTATCTTAAACTTGACCTTATCATATGGCACCGTGTTTAGAACTTGTAGCTCCGCCCCCTCAATATCCAAACTTAGATAGTCGACAACATTGATATTTAATGCTGTCAAAATGGTGTACAAAGGGACACAGGGTAACCCTATGCTAGTTTGATTTGTAGGTCCAGGCATGACTGGATATCCTTGAACAAAAAAGTTTAAATATTTCGGATATGGGGTCACGCAAAGGGGAGCATTCACTGCCCACGCTTTTCTATTTGTGAGTAGCTCTTCAAATTCGTTTTGTAGAGGTTCGATGAGAACGCCATTCCAACCATACATTGTTTCCAGGCGCAGTGTACTGGATAAGAACCTTCCATCGTTGGCGCCAGCGTCCACGAAAAAGAACTGAGTTCCTACAGGAGCACCTTCCACAAGCAGCGCAACGACCCACT
Organism: Entomobrya nicoleti; assembly: GCA_034695465.1. NCBI lineage: Eukaryota > Metazoa > Arthropoda > Collembola > Entomobryomorpha > Entomobryidae > Entomobrya > Entomobrya nicoleti. Next base: position 7,769 of record JAQFZG010002675.1, read on the forward strand.
TAAGTTTCTCAATGTTGGAGGGGACATCAACTTCTTTTCTATCGAAGCCAATAGTTTTCACAGATACAAAGGACCTTGGGGGTATCAGCATTTTTTTCCTGAAGAACGCAACAAAGCAGGGATCAGTTTGGTTGATATCTGGTTCCAAAACGAAGTCATCCACATTGCCTGAATAACAAAAATAATATGAAATTATTTAAAAAAAAACTTTTATTAAAATTAAATATTGATTGAGTTTAGTTAATTAAATTAGTGTAACTTACAGGTTTTGTTCTTAACTTCTGTACTGTTCCGTCGATAGGAATTATTCTTCCACAGGTCAAGGTCATCAGTTTTAAGTTTTTGGGGACCAGCGACATTTTTGTAGTAAATCAGGATCCAAATAACGTAAACTGACACCGTTAATAGAAACCACATAAACAAGAGATGTTTACGCCCCACCATTTTCTTAATTATTGTTAACTTTTCTATTTGTTTTGTGAAAAATTATATTGAATTGAATGTGTCACCACCAACAGCTGGTACATGCGTATTTCGATTTCGACTTCAAGGATGAGAAGAAAGCTAATTATTTGTAATAAAACTAAAGCTCTTTTTTAACTAAACATCCAAAAGTAATTAGCAAAGCTGAGAATCAAATCTACAATCGTCTTTGAAACAATCCATCACAGAAATGATTTTTTTTCCAAATTGGTCCTTCAGAAACCTACATTTCAATCCGTCATAATGAAACCCATGTTTCAAGCTGCCCCAAAAAGTATAGACTTGGATTCAAAAATGATGCAAATGGGTGAGCATAAAAGTCTACTCTACATAGTCCGGATGAAGGGTCACGTCGCGTCATGAGTCCCCGTCATTTTGTTTATGATTACGAATTACGACTTATTAGTAAGTATTGGTCAAAAATGAAACCAATTTGATCCACCAACCACAAGATGCAACAGAAGAACTATTTATATTTTAAAATAAAATAAAGCTAATTTAAAAACTACAAAATGCAGAAATGTACTTCGTGTAGAATCTTTGATAATTTCTTTTAATCGGCATACATAATATATTCCAAAATATTGATTAAACAAATAAAATGAAAATTATATTGTACTTATAACATCAATTAAAGATTTCTTCTGACGATAGACCGACTCGTGAACAAACACACAATCCCCACACCACTTCATAGTAATATTGGCAACATAATGGTAACCCTTTGGCTCCATAAATTTCACCAGTTGATCAATTTTATTTTCCCCTGGAACGGCAGCGTACTCAACTATAATTAACTTGAACGTGACCCTGTCAAATGGCACCGTTTTGAGAACTTCTAGCTCCGCCCCTTCAATATCCAAACTCAGGTAGTCGACTACATCCTTGTTTAATGCTGTCAAAATGGTGAAGAACGGAACACAAGGTAGCTTCATTTTTGGCCCTCTATCTTTCCTAGTCAATGCAAGACCGGAACTTGCTGTAAAACCGGGAACATAAAAGTCGACGTAGTCCGGATGCGGGGTAATGCAAAGAGCTGCATTCACCGCCGACACTCTTCTATTCTCCAGAAGCTTTTTGAATACTTCCGGGGTCGGTTCGATGAGAACTCCATCCCAGCCAAACATTGTTTCCAGGCGCAGTGTCGGCGATAAGAATCTTCCATCATTGGCCCCACTTTCCACGAAAAAGAATTGAGTGTCCGTAGGAGCCCCATCAATTACCGTCATAAGAACCCACTTCAGTTTCACAGTGTTGCACGCTACATCAACATGTTCCTTGTTATAAGCAATTGTTTTCACCTTCTCTGGGGACCTCGGGGGTATCAACATTTTCTTTTTGAAGAAAGCCACTAAGCAGGGATCAGTCTGGTCCAAAGCTGGGCTAAGAACGAAGGTATCCAAATTACCTGTAATGTAAACAAAAAGGACAGTAATTAAAATACATACTGAAAAAACTATCTTTTAATTAATTAGTTTTAATTCTTTAACTGGCATTTTCACTTACAGTTTGCGGGGATAGTATCTTCTGGACTCTTCGCGGTGTCCTGTTGGTGGGAAATCAGGGTCCAACACACGTAAAAAGTGACCACCGAAAATAGGATGCCGACAATGATACGCCGCCGAGCATCTTCCCTCATTCTGCTATTGTTGTACATAATTACTTAATTAAAATCACTAATTCAATATCTCACTTTTTTGTAATTATCCATTAGTTGAGAAAAGGATTTTCAATTATGATTTTGGGATGTTTACATTTAAAAAAAATAGAAATACGCTTATTTTGAAATTGCCACTTAAATATAAGAAAAAAATTCTACTTCAAGGATTTGAAGAAGGCGTTGTAACAAAACTATATAACGTCTTTTTAACACATTCAACAAATATTTGGAAAACTATAGACAAAATATGAAATTAATTGCAGTTAAAAGTTATTTCCTGGCATTATTTAATCCATTCTTTGCAGAAAACCATCAATCTTCGTCTTTCAAACAGACCTTTTCAGCAATTTATTTTTTTATAATTTAAGCCAAATAAAAACCATGTCTCACGCTACCCCAAAAATAAAATCTCGCTAAAATTATTCTACCTCATCCACTATTATTGTGACTTGTGACGTTTTCGGAGAATAATCCCACAATTATAATTTCAATAGACCTTAAGTAATTCGAGTAAATATGATAATAAAATAACTTGTTTTAATTAACATATCTTGCAAACCATTATTAAACATTTTGATGACACTTAAATACTTAAATCAAATCTTTCTTATATAATTAATCATTGACTTCTTCTGACGATATACTGACTCATGAACAAACAAACAGTCCTTCGTGTAGCCATCCATAGTAAGATTGGCAATCAAATGGTAACCTTTTGGGCTAAAGAATTCCACCAGTTGGCCAATTGGATGATCTCCAGGCAAGTGATTGTACTCGAGTACAATTATCTTGAATATTACCTTATCAAAAGGCACAGTCTTGAGAACTTGTAGCTCCACCCCCTCAATATCCAAACTCATGTAGTCCACAACCGTGACATTTAAAGCTGTCAAAATGGTGTACAATGGAACACAAGGTAGTCTCAGTTTTTTAAGATGTTTCCTCCCATCATTCGCAAGTCTGGACGTGGCTGCAAATGGATGAGCATAAAAGTCCACATATTCCGGTTGCGGGGTCACGCAAAGGACAGCATTGACCGCCCACACTCCTCTATTCTTCAGGAGCGTTTTGAACTGCTTTGGCAGAGGTTCGATGAGAACTCCATTCCAACCAAACAATGTTTCCAGACGAACTGTACTCGATAAGAATCTTCCATCATTTGCACCACTGTCCACGAAAAAGTATTGAGTGTTCTTCTGAGCTCCATCCATTAAAAGCATTTGAACCCACTTGAGTTTCTCAATGTTCGATGGTACTTCAACACCATGTCTGCTAAAAGCGACAGTTTTCAGAGACTCGGGGGACCTTGGAGGTACCAACATTTTCTTCTTGAAGAATGCCAGCAAACAGGGATCAGTTTGGTTATGAGCTGATCCAAGAGCAAATTCATCCAAGTTACCTGTTAATTAAATTGAGAAAAAAATGTTCTCATTAGTTGATTTTAATTAACTAATTGGTGTTTTACATATTACTTACAGTCCTTAGGTAAGCTATCTTCTGGACTAGTAGCGGTGTTTGTCTGCTGTGGATATGAAATCATGGTCCAGATCAAACAAAAAAGAACCGCAAATAAGGTACCCAAAAGGATACGAAGTGAATTTTTCTTGAACTTAATGATATTCATAGTTTTTCATTCAGTTTTAATGAACATTCAAGATATCGCATTCTTTTTCTTAATATGATGAACTGAAAATTGTAAAATAGAATTTCAACAGCACATTAAATTTTTTGAAATACAGACATGCGAGCATTGTTCTTATTGCTGAAATCATGCATAATTATAATCAATGCTTAATTACAAAATAAAATGATGGCGAGATGACAACCGTCAAAAGTTCGGCAATTAAAATTTAGTTCCGCGTTGCCCCCAATATAAACGATTTTTTTAAAGCTTTTGTTTTTCCTAGAGACCTAACTTAACTATAACAATTTTAAGTATAATCAATGAATTGCGTACGTAAAATGAGTAACCTTTTGAACTTAATAATATTTCGAGGTATAAGTGGCAGAGCATCCACCGATCACGCTTCTATATTCATGAGAAGCTCTTCAACTTCCTTTGAAACTGAGGCACGTTGAGAACGCCATTCAAACTGAGATGTTTCCAGACGCAATGCACTACATAAAAAAACCATCCATCGTTAAATGCCATTACCACCACAAATGGAAACAAAAGACGTTTACGCCCTAAGCCCCACCATTTTGTTTATGATTATATGAATTATGACTTTCAATTTATTGGTGAAAATTATAGCAAGATATTTTCAATTTATCCAAGAAATTCAATTTTTCGTAGTTATTCAAACTAAAACATTTTAATAAAACCAAAATCAAGTTTTCCTAGTTGTCCCATAAATAAAAAATCCCATCCAAATTATTCCACCGCATCGGCTACTTGTGAGTTTTATGATGTGATAACGATAAATGATTATGCTAGTATATATTAAAATAAAGCTAATTTAAAAACTAACAAAATGCAGAAAAGTAATTCGTGGAGACTCTTTAATAATTTTTTAAAATCCGCGTATCTTCCAACATCTTGATGTAAAAATAAAATGAAAATTAAATTGTACTTATAACATCAATTAATGATTTCTTCTGACGATAGACCGACTCGTGAACAAACACACAATCCCCACACCACTTCATAGTAATATTGGCAACATAATGGTAACCCTTTGGCTCCATAAATTTCACCAGTTGATCAATTTTATTTTCCCCTGGAACGGCAGCGTACTCAACTATAATTAACTTGAACGTGACCCTGTCAAATGGCACCGTTTTGAGAACTTCTAGCTCCGCCCCTTCAATATCCAAACTCAGGTAGTCGACTACATCCTTGTTTAATGCTGTCAAAATGGTGAAGAACGGAACACAAGGTAGCTTCATTTTTGTCCCTCTATTTTTCCTAGTCAATGCAAGACCGGAACTTGCTGTAAACCAGGGAACATAAAACTCGACGTAGTCCGGATGCGGGGTAATGCAAAGTGCAGCATTCACCGCCGACACTCTTCTATGCTCCAGAAGCTTTTTGAATGCTACCGGGGTCGGTTCGATGAGAACTCCATCCCAGCCGAACATTGTTTCCAGACGCAGTGTCGGTGATAAGAATCTTCCATCATTGGCCCCACTTTCCACGAAAAAGAATTGAGTGTCCGTAGGAGCGCCATCAATTACCGTCATAAGAACCCACTTCAGTTTTACAGTGTTGCACGCTACATCAACTTGATCCTTGTTAAAAGCAATCGTTTTCACCTTCTCTGGGGACCTCGGGGGTATCAACATTTTCTTTTTGACGAAAGCCACTAAACAGGGATCAGTCTGGTCCAAAGCTGGGTTAAGAACGAAGGTATCCAAATTACCTGTAATGTAAACAAAATGGACAGTAATTAAAATACATACTGAAAAAAAACTATCTTTTAATTAATTAGTTTTAATTATTTAACTAGTATTTTCACTTACAGTTTGCCGGGATAGTATCTTCTGGACTCTTCGCAGTGATCAGCTGATTGGAAATCAGGGTCCAGCACACGTAAAAAGCGACCACCGAAAACAATATGCCAAAAATGACACGCCGCCGTAAATATTCCTTCATTCTGCTATTAATGAGCATAATTACTTAATTACATAATAATTCAGTATATCTCACTTTTTTGTAATTACGGGTTTGTTGAGAAAATGATTTTCAATTTCGATTTTGGAATGTTTATAGTAAAGTTACATTTTTTTGAACTAGAAAAATAATCGGGATTCAATATTTCCATAACGATATAAGAAAAAAACTTGTGGCTGCATACAAGGTTATTATTACATAATATTTACCTATTCAACAATTCAACTGTTGAATTTCAACATCAGCATTATTCATATATATGGTTGAATCAGCACCAGCAACTGTTATATATGACATTAATCTTATTTCGACTTCAAGGATTCAGAGAAAGAAGGCGTTGTAAGAAACCTGAGTCTTTTTTAACACCTCCAACAAGAATTAGCAATGCTGTAAGACAAAAGTGGAGTATTTTAATATGAAATCGACAACTTAATTAAAAATAAAAATGGTTTCTGAAAATGGTTTAATCCATTCTGTTCAGAAAACCAACAATCTTTGTTTTTCAAACAATCCATCTCAGATTTTTTTTACATAATTTAAACCAAATAAAATCCATGTTTCATGTTGCCCCAAAAATAAAATCTCGTTAAAATTATTCTACCGCATCCACTATTATTGTGACTTTTTGGAATAATTCCGCAATGAAAACTTAAATGGTTAATTAAAAAAGACTACAAGCTCCGAAAATCCATAATTCGTAATGGTACGATAATATTTCGTTTTATTTCACATATATATTACATATCATGCCAAAACATCATTAAACATTTTGATGTCACTTAAATCAAATGTTTCTTATAACATCAATCATTAACTTCTTCCGTTGATATACTGACTCATGTACAAACAAACAGTCTCTGGTGTAGCCATCCATAGTAAGATTGGCGATCAAATGGTAACCCTTTGGCTCCAAGAATTCCATCAGTTGACCGATTTGATTATCCCCGGGCAAGTGATTGTACTCAAGAACCATTATCTTGAAAGTTACATTATCAAATGGCACGGTCTTGAGAACTTGTAGCTCCACCCCCTCAATATCCAAGCTTATGTAGTCCACAACAGACACATCTAAAGCTTTCAAAATGGTGTACAAAGGAATACAAGGAAGCTTCAGTTTTGTAGTAGTATTCCTCCCATCTAACTCAAGCCCGGAGGAGGCTGCCATTGAATGAGCATAAAAGTCTACATATTCCGGATGAGGGGTCACGCAAAGGACAGTATTCACCGCCCACACTCCTCTATTCTGCAGGAGCGTTTTGAACTGCTCTGGCAGAGGTTCGATGAGGACTCCATTCCACTTAAACAAAGTTTCCAGACGAACTGTACTCGATAAGAATCTTCCATCATTGGCCCCACTGTCCACGAAGAAGAATTGAGTGTTCTTCGGAGCCCCATCCATTAAGAGCATTTGCACCCACTTGAGTTTCTCAATGTTTGAAGGTAGATCAACTTCATTCCGGCTAAAAGCAATCGTTTTCAATGACTCAGGGGGCCTTGGGGCTACCAGCATTTTCTTCTTGAAGAAAGCCAGCAAACAGGGATCTGTTTGGCTATGAGCTGATTCAATAGCAAATTCGTCCAAATTACCTGTTAATTAAATTGAAGAAAAATTTAGTTTTAATTACTTTATTATAGTTAACTTATTGGTGTTCTACGTTATTATTATTAGTACTAGTTGACTTACAGTCATTAGGTAAGCTATCTTCTGCACTAGTCGCGGTGGTTGTCGGCTGAGGATGGGAAATCATTATCCAGATCAAATAAAAAAGGGCTAATAAAATGGCACCCAAAAGGATATTCATAATTTGTAGATTCTGTCTATGATGAAACATCATGGTATTTCTCTTTTACAATATTTTGAGCTAAAAACTTTTAAAATTCTCTGCTGAAACTTGCACAATTTTGATCAATTCCTAAATACAAAATGGAATGATGCTAAAATGACAACCGTCAAAAATGTGAGTGTTAAAATTATTCAGAGTTCAACTGGGCATAATAACAGTACTATATCAAAACAAGAGTATGATCTAGCAGAGGGACAGCAATAAAAGTCAGAATTCAACTAACAACTAACTAAAGATTTCTGGTCGAAAAGGGTATAAATACATGGATTCTGGACAGGTGAATATGCACTTACTACTATCTACCACATTGTCTAAAGGGAAAAACGTTTTCTAGCTAATAAAACGACTACTTTTGCCTGTTAAATTCCGTCAGAATTTCTTGAAGAAAAT
>JAQFZG010002676.1:0-15739 GCA_034695465.1 Entomobrya nicoleti
ATCATCCCCAAAGCTTTTTTTACGACTTGGATCCCCTCACCGAGGGCATTGCGAGACTCTTACCCTTGTAATCTGACACCAATCCATTAATATATCTGCCGCTGAATAATCCCCTCCTGCCCCGCCAACCAAGGCTGGGGGCAAGGCAAAGGGGCGTGGCCGGAAACTACAAAAGGGCGTTATGGACACACGTAAAGTGTGGAAGCACATGCACATACGGTACGTAAAGAATGAAAATGGCGATAATGTGTATCTGCTCAAAACGGACTATAGGAAGGCGGATCTAAACTTCAAGATTCCCCTGGTTCACCTCCAAGGAGTAGTTTCGTGGATGGAAAGCATTCTCGCCAATACAGAGCAGCAGATTGTGAGCAAAATTTGGCGCTACAATGGACCAGTGACCAAGCTACATGACCTTAAATAACACTCTTACTGGTTTGACGGGGATCATATGAAGGTGGGCACGCTTCACATGCGAATATGTCTTCCTAGTTGGCAAAATCTCTCGTTTCGCGTTTGGAATGAACCGGAACAAGAGTTTCAAGATGTTTTCTTCCACGACAGACCGTTGGTACATCACAACAAGCCAGACACTGGTGCGTTCATTGGAGTACGGCAGTTTAGGGGACTCTATAGGTCTCTCAAAGAGATTCTCACTCTAGCTGCGTGAATCCCAATTTGTAAATATACGCGTTACATGCATACATGCAAAGGCAGCAAGAAAAAAACTGGAAGGAAAAACAACAACTTGTTCAAAATGAACAACTGAAAGTGAATGCATGAAAATCACGCTTTCAGTTGCTCATTTTGAGAGAGGTGTCGTGTAATCAGTTTGATTCGAGGCCTCCAAGGCACCTTCCAGGCATGTTCCAAGCACCCTCCAAGCTGGTTGCAGGCACCTTCCAAGCTAGCTCCAGGCACCCTCCAGGTATGTTCCAAGGCACCTTCCAAGCTGGTTCCAGACATGTTCCAAGCATCCTCCAAGACTTGTTCCAAGGCACCTTCCAAGTTGGTTCCAGGCATGTTCCAAGCTGACTCTAGGCATTCTCCACGACTTGTTCCATGGCATGCTCCAAAGCTGGTTCCGTGTTTCCTCCAAGTGCACCTCAAATCCTCATCATCCGCAACAGTTTTTCAGCAGCCAGATAAGAGACCCCATTTCAACAAGACTCTGAGCACACCATGCACTGTTTAAATGGTAAAATGTTGCATTTAAACAGTGCATAGTGCACCCAGCGCACATGCGTCCGGGCCATGTAATCATGACATGCCTTGTGTTTGTATGTATCGCCTTGTAAAATGTATGCTCATGAATTTGAATAAAAAATGCTCAAAACAACAACAATGTGAATTACATGATTTATTTTCATATAAACATCATATATACATCTCATAGACTGTCCATCAACTCAATCTCGTCTTGATCGACAAAACAACCATTCTTACATGCTACCAAAAATTGTATAAAAGTTGAATAAATGTGGCATGCCCCCAGGCCAAAAGAGTAGCATGGTCTCCAATTTGAGCCAAAAAACGACCTGGCTACACACTCTAGCTGAAATGTACATTTTTGAATACACGTAGAACACGTGAGTATTGTGTCTGCGTGAAACGTGGTTGCTCTATTGGGGCAATTTGAAATTATGTGTAAAAAATCCCTATACCCATGTTTTATAAATACAGCAGTATAACTATACCTTATATCTACATCGTCTTTTGCCTAACAGCTTTTGCCTGACAGAGTTCTCCATTTTCTTTATTTCTTCATCATACAGCGACACGACGTCTGAGGCTGCTGATGACCTGGACCCGGCGTCGTCCTCCACCCTGCTTCGGACTATTGATCCTGGTGGCGCAACAATGGTTGTCCTTGACATCCTCTCTCCTGTTGTCGTCAAATGTGTACTGCTTAACAGGCCTGTGGGAAAAGTTACTGTTCCTAAACGTAGAGGTGGTATCCCAAGGTTCGGCCTGCTGCTACGACGAAGATTGTCTCCTCGCTGTCCACTTCCTCCGGGATTGCTCCCCATACCTGGAAGCGCAGGATCTGACATCTCTTTCTGACTTTATTCCCACGGAGCGTCGGGGAATTTTCGAAGGACCATATGAATTCACACCTTGATAGCTTTAAAATGATAATATGAACTCATAAAAAACACAACTACAAAATTCCATATAACTTTCAGAACTTAGAACTTTATTGAGGTAAATATCGGTACTTTGATAAGCTACTTATGGTCGCAAGACATCTAGCTCAGATGATTGCTTCCGTCAAACAAGTTGACAAATGAGATAACTTTCCAAATTTGTGGATGGTATTTATACCGTATCCAAAAATATCCAAACAGTATTCATGACAAGACAGGAAGTAAAATGTCTAAAAATAGCTTTCATTAAGAAAGTAAAACAAAACAAACACCGGAAACTAATTATAATGGTACTGAACTTTGACCTTTACATTGGCCAATAGTCCATGAAAGAAAGATAACAAACATATTCAAATCTCTAATAAAATTAAAAGAAATTAATAACAGAAAAGCTCTCCGCCGTAGGTACAATTCCTCTTTCCCTTTCGAGATGCCATTGAATTTTTCCAGCTTCGATCCCTCCTCGAATTTATAAGTAGTATATTTGATCACTTTGGACTTTGGAAGGGGACACAGTTGATACGGAGACCTTTTCAGTTTTTCCAGATACGCTTTGTCATCATATGGCTTGGGCACCACAGTCTCCTTGATAAAGTCGTCCACCAGTTTACGCCACTCCTTATTGACTTGCCGAAGTTTCAAAATTTCCTCTTGCTTGAGGAACAACAACACAGCTGGAAGCGCCTGTTCCAAAAATACACGTTAAAATTAACTGATCCATTAGCAATTCAAGTCCATTAATTTAATAATCTTAATAATAATTATCATAGTTAAAGTTACCTGTCCAATCTTATCATCCTCCACCTCCACCACCTCAAAAGCCCTTTCTCCTTTCCTCTCCTCAATGATCACAACATCCTCCTTCTCTTCATCCTTCTCTCTTTTCTCAATTTTGACCTTAGGAGGTTCTCTAATATCAGCTGGATCAATATAAATCTTATTTAGAGCACGGTCGACAATTAGGTCATAAGGACCAATTAGCTTCCTGGTGTTAAACATATTTTTCTTTCTTTTCTCCAGCTTCGCCCTCTTGATTTTCTCTTGTTCTTTCCGCTTCTCCTCAGCTGATTTCCTTCTGGTCCGCATTTTTTGAGCTGTGAAAAATTAATAAAATATTTAAAGTTAAAACTTAATTACCACAAATAAATTTAAAGCTTCAAATTGACTACAAAAACAGCTGAAAAAAAAAATTACCTGCTAAATTTGAAAATAGCCTAGTCAACCAATAAAAGTTTACTCCAAATATTGAGAACAGATCAGTTATAATTTTTAGTAGAAAAAATTCCAGCAAAGTCACTGATAACAAAGGCAAATTTGTATTTACTTGTTAATTTGTCACTCTGCCTCTATTGTTCAAAAAAATATCCCAACAACAGCACACATACCACATACACAGCAGCAACAGCACAGCAATGAAATCAAATTTGCCGCGCAGGCTTGAAATGGAAGAAATGCAAAGTAGTTTTAATGCATCTTTGTTCATGCGTATGTTTGTGTTGAGGAGCATATGAAAAAATGTAAAATGCTTATGAAATGAGAACGCTTTTTAAGAAAAATTGCTGACAAGCAAGCGTGGACAATAGATCCCTTTGTTTTATTTAATTGCTTCTATAAATTAATAATTAGCATAAATTTATTTAAATTAAGTTGTGACATAAACACTAAAAATATTGATCACTTACTCACTTATCATTAGTCAATATGATCTGCATATTTAAGTATAATCATTAAGTAGCGTAGGCTGCGTTATGATTTTGTCGTGTGTGTCCGTCTGTCCTATTTAGTTTTTCGACGCGAGTGGACGATATCTTCCTGAATTTATGGCAAAAAGATAACTTTAGGGGAAAATTACCAGATCTATTAAATTTTAGTCCAGATGGCCAATTCCCTGGAGCATGGTGTGAAATGCACACTTGTCACAAAGTGAAAAAAAGCAATTATGAAAGGATCAGGAGACGAGTATAAACGTATATTTTTATTGAAGGTAAAATTAGATTTCGATTAACCACACACTGGGAAGAACGCTTAAAATAAACATTTCTTGTATTCACATTCGCTTCACAAAAACACATTCCACCAACTCATTTGAGTCTATAATCTTATTTTAGAATTTGTCAAGCTAATATTTGGGTTAGACGTAATATACAAAAAGACGGGGTTTTTTCAAAATAAAAACTGTTAACAAAAATATTGTCAAAAAGTTGACAATCTCGACCTTTATATTCCGAAAAAAACCACATTGTCAATAGTAAAGTCGACATTGTCAACTTTAAATTATTCAACCACTTTACTGCTTACTTTGCACCTTTCTCGATTTGCCTTTGCATTATTTTTAGGATGTTTAAATATAGCATCTACGAAACAGAAAATCTGGTTTTTTTTCGAGATTAAGTTACTCAGAATCCTTCGTTCAGAATAGACAAGTGCATCATGGCTTCTTCATTTTGTCCGAGAAAAATAAATACGTCTATCTGTACATTTGTCTAGGTAAACAATTAAAATTTTCGTTTACTTATTAATTATTTTAGAACAAACGTCTTTATTAGATCTAGCCCTAAATGTAGCTCTAAATCATCTAAGCATAAGTTTTGTCTTTCATCATTATTCTTCTTAAGATTAGTTTACATGCAGAAGTTACATACGTTGTAAAATTTTCTACTACATACTGAGGACAAACATATAAATGAACCCAAAACAGGGGCTAAACTACGAGAGAAGCAGAGGGAAGTGGCTTCCGGAGCCGGGTCCGGTGCATTGCTTGATTAAACCTTAGAAAACAAGATTGTCTAGAAAAAATGACACAGATGAAATCGTTTAAAATCTTTGGAGGTAATATTAGTATTTACAAACTGAACACATTTTTTAACAAATTACACAAATGTTTAAAATATAAATTAAATAAACAAAAAAAGCTGTCGTAAAGTAAAAATATTTCGGAATAAACATTAATACGTTTGTCCAATATGCCTTATTCATTCAATTATTTGGAGACGTGGTTATCAAATATCAATCATCTCTACGGGAAGGTTGGAATTAAGACTTATGCAGTGATTGTTACTGAACAGCATAAAATTTTGCTACTTTGCTGCTACTACAGTTACTTGACAATATACTCCGTTTCCAGCGTTTAGAGTGAACTTCAAGCATTCATGACTGCTTTAGAAACTGATTAGAGATTCAAGCCCGTAACTTGGAAACCAATTATGAGTTTTCACCACGAACCCTAAAAACCTGTATTTTTAATGGCAAATATTATTTTATTAAAAAATATTAATCATTCGATAGAAATAGGGTATGTCAAAGAAATAAATCCTGTTTATTTTAAAATGCCATATTTATATTGATGTCCAATTTTCGTCTTCTGTTCCCCATTTTTTATATTTAAACCTTGAAGTAAATGTAGAAGTAACTACAAGAACTATTGCATATATTGGTTGACTGTTAAACCGCTTTACTTAAGGAACGCCGAAAAAATATTTTGGGGGCATATACCTGATTTGAACTTCACGAACTCAAATTTAATGGGAGTTACGATAGCTTAATTTAGCTTAAACAAATGAGGCTTAAAGAAAGTAAATTTTATATATTCGATCTCTAAGGAGTTCGTATTCGATCTCTAAGGAATTCGTATTCGATCTCTAAGGAATTGGAATTCGATTGCTAGGGAATTGGTATTCGATTTCTAAGAAATTCGTATTCGATCTCAAAGGAATTCGTATTTGATCTCTAAGAAATTCGTATTATATTAATGTCAATTGTATTTCATTACAAAAGAATTCGTATTCGATTTCTAAGGAATTGGTATTCGATCGTTAAGGAATTGGTATTCGATCGTTAAGGAATTCATATTCGATCTCTAAGGAATTCATATTTCATCTCTAACAAATTCGTATCATATTTTTATGTCAATTGTATTTGATTAAAAAGAATTCGTATACGATTTCTAAGGACTTCGTATTCCCTTTCAAAGAAATTCGAGTTGCATGGAAATCGTACTCGATTTGTATGGTGCATTTGGTAGCACAATTTAAAAACATTTTCAAAGACTGCACTGCAGTCGTAAATGGCAAACATCACAAAATATAGATAAAATTTTGTGAGCACTTGGTAGGCATTTGCGCTAATTTAATTATCAGTTAAAATGTCGTTAAGACTTTGTAATACGAACCTATAAAAATCATGACTGTTGTTTCGGTAGACAATTACATACTGTTAAAATAAAGTGCCGAGGGCCCCGCGCTTGGTTAATCCGGCTATGGTTCTCATGGCAAGGAACAGCGAAGAGAACTCGATGAAAAGAAGAACATAGCAGATTTAGACTTATATTAATTATCAAATATGATATTGGTAGCATGCAATAATAATGGAGTGAGTTGAAACTATAAAATATCAATTTTATTTGATAACTAAATATATTTTTCACTCGATTTGTGTAAAAAAAATTGCAGTTTAATTTACCCATAAACCAAATTCTTGGAAAAAACAAATACTTAACGAAAAAATAATAGCATACAAATATACATTAAAAAACATATTTTGAATTAAATGTGAAATTACTTGGAAATATTGGCTTCAATTAATTTTTAATTTTAATTAGTATTTCAAAAATGTTCATTATTTGAAGTAGTATTTTTATTGTATTAATAGACAGTGATTACAACAAATGATTTGATAATTTCATTCATACATTAAATGCTCATGTGTAAAACATTAACCCATCATAAGAGAAATGACCACTGATTGATTAAATTATTATTTACGGAAAAACAACCAAAACTAATTTTTTACTGACATAACTATTTTTATACATGATCTGTTAGGTTAATCTTGAAATATTTCACACTCCATTTGATTACAACAAACGATGCCTCAGAATAGTTAAATTCGACCATAGGAAAATAAATCTTTTTCTAAAATAATTAGCAACAATGTAAAGCCATTATTATACCAAATATTATAATTATATATAAGATAATTAATTTTGATTTTATTAATTAAATTAATCAAAAAAATCTGACAAATTTAGTTATACAATGATAGCTGATTCATTAAAAAATTATTAGGAACAATATTTTACGGCGATACCTTAAAGTTTGCCTAATTTGTTTCCATCAACCACCCCAGCAATCCCTTTTTCCAAATACTTCTTATAACCCTCTCTAGTCTCCACAATATTTTGTGTCCACAATACTTCCAGAAAAACAGAGTATATTCTTGGCTCCTTTTGGAGTTTCACATTCATGAAAAAAATCCCTACGATGTCTATGAAACTGGATTGTTAACATCTCAAGTTTGGGCAACATTTTCCAAATAAGGGAATCATAAGTCGTACCCCGATTATGTAACAGGGAAAATTCCACTTTCGTCCTATCAAAATCTGGACCATGTTCAGAGTACATCTCAATGTATCCAAATTCCCGAATGATTAAAAAGCGCATGTTTGGAAATGGAACATTCACAATTTCTTGAAGGGATTCTGTAATTTTACAGTCCACTATCTCCAAAGTATGAATATCATTTTGAGTCAAGTTCCGTGATCCAGGACTTAAAAAGATATCCCAAACCCATTTGCTAACAATGAGATATTTAAGCTGTGGAAATTGTTGCAAGGTTTCTATTAAATATCCTTCGATTTAATCAGGGAAAAGCCCAATAAATAGAGCTTTTCCACAGGAATCTCAATCTTTTTCTCAGTCAGCTAGGATGTAACGAGAGTCAATTCCTTCACATTAGAAAATGTCAAGCTCAACACCTCAGATGACCTATTTAACCTCAATTGCTTTAATTGGTTCTGGTAATAAGGGGAGATCATTATGTCGCCGAAAATTTCCTCCAAATAGGACAAGTCTGCTAGATTTACTTCTATTCCATCGTCAATGAAAACGTACTCGAATTCTGGATTATTCAATTTGTGAAGTTTTGGCGTTTGGTCCATCATTTCCATTCGGTAGACTTCCAGTTTCATATCAGTCAGGTTACTGAGGTCTTCATCACACAAAAAATCCCCACTAATATTGAGCTTTTCCAGATTTGGAACATTTTTGAGGCATAATTTAACACACTTCACAAATCCAACCAGATCAAAGTCATCACACTGTTGAATCTTCAGACGACGAATGTACGCTCCGACTTTCTCCAGAAACTGAAGAGTGGCCGGGCTTAATTCTTGACAACCAATGAATAAGTTCTTTAAAATAACCGATGCATGGCTAAAAATGGACCTAACTTTGATTCCTCGTTCCCCTTCGTGCTACCATTGAATTTTTGTAGTTTCGCTTCTTCCTCGAATTTATAAGCAGCATGTTTGACAACTCTGAACTTTGGAAGGGAACAGAGCTGATTTGAAGATATTTTCAGTTGTTCCAGATAAGCCTTGTCGTCACATGGTTTGGGCACCACAGTAGCCTCGATGGAGTCATCCACAATATTACGCCACTCCTTATTGACCCAACGAAGTGTGAAAATGCTTCTTTGTTTATCAAACATGATGCGTATGTTTGTGTTGATGAGTGTATGAAAAAAATGCAAACACATTTTATAAAAAAAAGTTACTGTGGTACGTTCACAAAATTTTATCCATTGGACCTGACTTAAATTCGGATTATTTTAAACAAAATTGAGAGAGGACTGAAGCGGGGTCAATACCTAACCAATTGGGAAGTGGGAATGATAATGCACAAACTGGAATTGATTGCGCAGCATCAAGCTTCCCAAATCCAAGGGAAGCCGTTTTGTTCAATGATGGAGGAAATGAAAACTAAATTTGGCAAGATGCAAGATGAGCTAAGAAAATCAGAAGAACGTATGGACGAAATGTCCTGGAAGATGCAAAAATCGGAGGATCGTTTAACCGAAATGGCGAGGCAGATTAAAAATCTAATTCAACCGGCTGCACCAGTTGTTAATTATGATGACTAATTTGAATACTATAAAAGCTCCATTTTCAAAATATTAATACTAAAGCTCGCTTCTTTAATCATTGCTGCCCTAATCGGAGATGTATTTATAGGGTTTTAGTCTGCATAAAATTAAAATAATTTGTTAGAGACTATATCTGTAGAGTATACTTTTATTATATCATCACCAAGATAAAATTCAGACGAAATTGCAGCAGCAACCACCATAGTAAGAACATTTAATATCGAAATTTTGATAATTTTATCTATTAATTTATGACAAACAATTTTATCTTCCTATGCTATTTTTGTTTTACAAATTTCTTTTCATTCGCCCTGATGAAGAGTGTAGTGAACATTTGAAAGCTTGGCAGTTAATAAAATTACTTTCCGCATTACAATCTTGTGTAAATTTTCATTATTATCATAATGAGTGGATAGACCATACTAAAAATACCATTCCAAGCTGGAACGGGTCTGCTGACATCAACCTCATAAATAAAATTCAGAAACTTGAAATATAAATAGCTAAGAAACAATGACACGTTGATGTTCTCATAAATTGTCGGAATCTACTACTTTTTCCAAACGGTCGACGCATTGAATATCCATACAAAGATGATAACAAAATCGAGAAGGTTCTTAGGAAAACGGAGCACAAATTACTAAAATAAGCTATCAGAATACTCTACATAGAGATTCAAAACAACTTTAAACACAAGAACGTACTGTTGGCTTCCTTCCAATCTAAGTATCCGTTCTATTTTGATGAACTAAACTTTCTACTATCCGAATTATATGACATGACCAAGAAAGAAACCAACTTAAAACATGAAAATAAGATGGATAACTTTTATTAGCAGATGAGTCTAACAGCCCACAATCTTTACAATTCAAAGTTGTTGCGAATACAATACTCGACCTAGCCACCGACATCTTCATCCCAAATGACTATGAAAATCTAATTCTTTCTTTGGGCCTCCACCATGCGATTCCAATGGTGAGGAAGCCAACGAATTCAGATCCGGTATGATCAAAATTATCGAAAAACACAAAACACCGCATTACAATATTAATCGAATAAGTTGGATTACAAGAACAATCAAAATACCAAAACAAAATCGTGACATAGTCATTCTCAGTGCAGACAAAGGAAATTCTACGGTGATAATGAAACGGATGGACTACGAAAATAAACTATTGGAACATTTAAATTATCCAGATTATTCCAGGATTGACAGGGATCCGGTTGAAATAACAAAAAATCAGAGTACCTAATCTGCTATTGTTGTATTCCATTTTATTTCGAAATTTCAAACTAATTCGTTTTCAAAGCAGCAACAATAAACCAAATGTTTTCTAAACTATCAATCATGGCTTACTTGTATATTGCAAGGCTAACTAGTAAAAATCCGTAAATAAGGAATAGAAAAAAGGGTCCTCTTTTGTTTTCAAGTTACTTAATTTCAAAGTTTGAATTTCTTTTAAACTTTGAACACAAATATCTGAAAAACTATTGGGTCAATTTTTGAAAACTTTACATCAAAAAATCAGGCTATTCTTTCTCAATATTTATGCCAGTTAAAATAATAATTGAGCCATCGTAACAATAAAATTTTACTTACAACCAATCATGTAATTTTTTTACGTGTCTATATAGACACGAGGACTAGACTGCTCTACAGTTTGTGTTATGCATATATCCGAAATATTGCAGTTAAAAAAGCTGCGGGACTTAAACAACTATTTTGGTTCAAAACAAAGTGAATTAACTCTGCCGGTTGATTTTCAGGTTATTTTATAAAACTGCTGTTGTCGTTCTTGCAACTAGTTTAATATCCATAATTTTAAGTCGGTAATAAATTTAAGGCACGAAAGCTTAAAGATAATTGCTTTGCTTAGCTATGCTTGGGTTTTAATATTTTTATACAAGCTTTATATTTTTTGCAGTATTTTTTGCGAAATTTTTGGTATAAACACAAAATCACATTATAGCATACATTCCAAACCAATTTTATAGATGCTTTTAAATTAAGCGTACTCTTGAATAGACCAAAGCATTACGTGACATAATGAAATCTCTTGACTTACCGAATTCAACCAAGGAATTTGTGGGAAGCTTTATAATCACAGTAACGTTTTAATAAACGAAAAATAGATACTGCGGAATTTTAGATTAACTGAATTTTACTTGGAAATGTTAATTAAATCTTGTGTGGAATATTACTCGCTAGCCGCCAAAAAGTGTTTTTGTAAGCTAGGGTTTTTATTAATTAAAATAAGCGTTGTATAAAGCATACAATTAATTTACGACTGAGGAAAAATACGTAGTTGGAGAAAGGGCGTTTCCAGGAAAGGTATATGTAGCTTAACAGATAATTGGAACTGTGTTTGTCAGACGAGAATCAATACTTGTAAGTTCTGCTATTCCGTGATAGCGTTTTATGGAAGTAGACCATTTTTTGATTACTTCTTTGACCAGACATGGCAGCGGATTTCAATATGGACTGGGTGTACCCAATAAATCCCATTTAAACCCGTACGCAATTGAGAGCTCCCAAGATAAGTTCAAAAGCGCTACACTGGCTCAACTAAATTAGAACTGGGTATATGTTAATGTAGTCAGGGGTCGGTAAGACGGATAATTCAATTTGAACAATAATTTTTAAAGATGACTAGTGATTTAAAATATGCTGTCATGAATAATTTAAGCTGGTTTCAACCCGTACCCGCGGGTTTATCCATGTCATATTTCAACTCTACTGTTTGATAACCAAGAATCTATAAATCGATTAGCTTTCAAATTTACGTTGCTAGTTGCTCTTTTATGTTATGTCTGTGCAAAGTGTCCACACGGGATTCCTCGTAACAGCCAAATCAACACTTAGCGCGTAGCAGGGGTTTTATAGTGTTTGTACCCCTTTGATGCAGCGCGTAAGGTGACAACTGGTGTCGCTATAAATTGGACAGGCCGAGAAAAGCCATGGAATAGCGAAAAAACACAGATTTATTTGCACAGAATGGTTACTGGAAGGATTAAAACTAAAATTAAAAGACCATATTTTTATCTAGAAGTACGCTGAGTTGAATATAACTAATTATTATTTGATAAAGTATAAAAAATTCTTCGCAGACTATATTAGCCCTTCCATGTATTGTTATAATAAAACGAACAATTTGAAAAAAAATCAAAATTCCACAAAATGGCAAGTGATTGACCATCCATGGCCAAGAACTGATTTTTAAAAAATGGATAAAAACTCAAATTATATTTACCAAATTGTTCCAAGATATAAAAAAGGCTTTATGTTTGAATAAAGTCGTATCTACATATGTTCGTTTATTTTTATTTCCAAAAACGATGAATTGCGTACTACTTATGATTAAAATATTAGAAGAATTGATTTTTCGCACCATGTGCCAAACTCGATGTCCAAGCAACGAATTTGCAAATTGTCTGTAACACAAGCCTTTCTTGTACTTTGGAGCGACTTGGTAAATATAATTTCAGTTTTTATGCATTTTTTAAAATGCCTAGTGCTTGGTCATGGATGGCCAATGGATGGATGGATTTTTTTAAATTGTTCGTTTTATTATAACGCGACATGGCAAGGCAAAAATGGTCAGCAAGGGGTTTTTAATATTCGCTCCGGTTTCTAATAAAATTATTTTTTATCTCGAATTTTCGTGATTTTTCGGTTTAAAATCGGGCACAGGGAAGGTCAATGGGCTCCTGTGGGTACAATTAAACGTTTTGCGCCAAGTGTTATATCATTCCAGAATTACCAAAGAGTAGGAATTCTAATAATATGTAACCTTTGATATAGTAATGAAGGGTCAAAAAGTTACTAGTATTAGGGTACTTAAGAGGCTTGTCCGCCAAAAAATGTTTTTAACTTTGCTGCCACCCTGGTGGACCCACGACTGTGCAACTTGGATTTTTAGGGCAACCATCGACCCCATATCATATGCTGAACATATGAAGAAAATCTGAGAGACCAAAAATTTCGGTGGCTGGTGGCCCAAAAAAGCCCAATATTGATTTTTGCTTTAACAGGCTTGCCGCATATCCACATAAACTAGATTTTTCTAGAGGAAGAATTTGCATAAGGTTCAATCCAACAAACAATAGCTACAACATAAGTTTATTATTTTGACTAAAAAGGAAAAAATACGAAAACAATTTTGTGGGGAAAGATAAAATAAAAACATTTTATTTCAAATTTAAGTTGTTATAATTATATATCCCATTACAGAAGAAGTGCCACTAAAGATTCTGAAGCGAACTATTGTCCAAATACAGATATAAAAAAATCTCAATGTAAATTCAGTACACATTCGGAATTTTCCCAAAATGAGAGGCTCAGCTTTAGCAGCTATGTTATATTTTTCTGTTCTTTTAATTGTTCTTGGCAGCTGCCATGCAAAGTTGAAAACTATAAATTTTGTATATTATGAAATATCTGCGGAACAACAATCAAAATATTCTGAGCTACGAGATTTACCCTTTCCAAATCATCGCTTCAAAGGAGTTCCTTACCAATTGCTATTACGATCGCTGGCTGTAAAACTTAACGTTTCAAATGTGGTAACTAAAAATTGGTATGACAAACAATTTGAAAAAAACTTGAATTCAAAGATAGAAGACTTGGAAGAGGTTACTATTCTCACAATAATTTCAACATTTTCGGGGGGTGTATTCCGCCCAACCAAAATTTGGGACCAATACAAAAGTTTCAAACACAGGCCAATATTTATCATGACAGGGGACTCGAAGTGGAATTTCCTTTACTGTGACCTGCCACGTTGGAAACAAGAGCCCGTTTGGTCGCTTAAAGTGTTAACAACCGTATTGGATAACGAAACATGGATATGCATTGCTCTTTCGTTCATGACCCTGGCTATTATTTTGGAACCTAAGCACTTCGACAACAATTTGCTACTACTTTTATCATCCGTTCTTTCCGGTGGATTGTGTGGATCAGCAAAACAACATAAATTCCTCTTTTTTGTCTGGCTACTCTTAATCCGTGTACTGATTGATATCTACAGCGGCGAAGTTTCCAGTCATCTGATTAGTCCTCCTGAAGAACAATCTCTTAAAACGTTCGGAGATTTATACCGCAACAACTACTCGGCAGCTGTAACGGGAGACAATGCTACACCACTGGTGATGAAGTTCTTCGCCTGGCTGGCTTCAAACGAAACTGGATCTTGGGTCAACAAAGGGTTTGTTCACTTAAAAAAATTATATGCGCGGCAATATGTAGCCACTGCTAGTGTTAATGATCAATTTGGATGGGCCCAATTTCTCGTGCAAAACTATAGCTCCAAGGTTTTCGCCACTAGTTCATGGACTTATCCAATCAGTATGTTTAACCGCATTGAAGCTTTGCGAGATAATGGGACCAAGTCCATCGATAACGGGGCTCTTTGTCATCTTGGAAAGGAGCCGCTTAGTGCTGGTACATACCTCTGGACGTTTTTCCCGCCAAATCATGAACGCATTGCAAGACACTTTGGACAACTCATTGAAACTGGGGTATTCAATCGAATTCAAAAGGAAAATGAAGGCTTTATGCATTCAATTCGCGTTCAGGATGAAAATAGAGTTGTCAGTAAAACAAATGTGAGAATTGGTAGACATGCCGAAAAAATGAAACAAGAAATGAAGCAACAGATTCAAAGAAAATTATGGAAAGTATTCTTTGTATGGTCAGTTTGCATTTTGGCATGTTTCGTTGGGATAGGATTTGAGCTGGCATACAGCATCAAGAAAAGTACAAAGGTCGTGAATTTAAAACCAACTTCAAAGCAACCAGTCAAAGTTCAAGTAGCTCTGAAATGGTTAAAATAATCCATTGCTCGACAGTAAGTAGAAAATTCAATGGGATATATAAATTCTGTAAGGTATTTGAAGTCGCTTGAAACTAGTCAAACGTCAACAGTATTATCTAGATTTGCTTTTAGAGTAAATCCCAATCAGAATTTATATTTTAGTTGACTTATTCACTATTCCAATGAGAAGCAAAAGCTTGAGCTTAAAAATGAAATCAAATAGGGTAACACACGAAAGTAAAAATTAAAGCATGTAGTTTTTAATATTATAGCTTATCTGATAATTACATTGAAATTACGTATGTTATATATTAAATACATAGATTACTAAGTTACGATTTTAAATTGAATTATCAATAATTTACAATAACAATGTTGTGGAAGCCAAGCAAATCCCGTACTTTAATTTATTATACACGTTAACTCTAAATCATTTGGTTTGTCTTGTCAGAATCCAAAACAATAACATTCTTAATGGAATAGTTTTGCATGCATTTTAAATGCAATGGACAATTCATTTTTGTGGCCAATAAAAATTAAATCGCATTTGTTTTGATGCATTTATTTTCTCATCCACTTATATTATTCTTCTTAATGTTCCAAATAATCGGCATACTGATTTTTTAAGTAATGCTAATATACATTTTCAGTAAAGTGTAGAAATAATAATAATTACATTTCAAAATTCCAACTATAAAATGAGCATACACAATACCAAACATATAATACAAGTATCCTTTGAGTTTTCCCGCAAAGTCCCAAAAGGTTTACGAAACTTAAAAAAATAAAACAGGTAAAACACCTGTGACAGATAACGCACGTAGACAACTAGGAAAGGCGCCGGCTGCGCCGGCAAAT
>JAQFZG010002677.1:0-15737 GCA_034695465.1 Entomobrya nicoleti
GATGATCTTCTCTTGGAGGTGGTCTCATTGGAGGATGATCCTCTCTTGGAGGAGGTCTCATTGATGGATGATCCTCTCTTGGAGGAGGTCTCATTGATGGATGATCTTCTCTTGGAGGTGGTCTCATTGGAGGATGATCCTCTCTTGGAGGAGGTCTCATTGATGGATGATCCTCTCTTGGAGGAGGTCTCATTGATGGATGATCTTCTCTTGGTGGTGGTCTCATCGATGGATGATCTTCTCTTGGAGGTGGTCTCATCGATGGGTGATCTTCTCTTGGAGGCGGTCTCATTGATTGATGGTCGTCCCTTGGTGGTGAATGTCTTATGGGAGGATGATCATCTCTCATAGGAGGAGGTGGTCGCATTGGTGGATGATCATCATGTGGTGGGCGGCGTCTTTCATGATCATCACGTGGAGGGGGTGGTGGTCTTAGATGTTCTGGCGCATCATTTCTTAAGTGATGTGGTGGTCCTGGAGGCCCATCTCGCATATGTTGTGGAGGTCCAGGTGGTCTGTCTTCTCGCAGGTGTGGCGGGGGCCTTTCGTCGCGCATATGCGGCGGTGGTCCTGGTGGCCTTTCATCTCTCATGTGCGGCGGTGGTCCTGGTGGCCTTTCATCTCTCATGTGTGGTGGTGGCCCTGATGGCCGTTCTTCTCGCAAATGGGGTGGGGGCCCCGATGGCCTTTCATCTCGCATATGTGGTGGACCATCTCGAAGATGTGGTAAAGGTCCAGGTGGTCTGCCTTCTCGAATATGTGGTGGAGGTCCAGGTGGCCTTCCATCTCTCACATGTGGTGGAGGCCCTGATGGCCTTTCATCTCGCATGTGTGGTGGGGGACCTGACGGTCGTTCTTCACGCATGTGAGGTGGTGGCCCGGACGGTCGTTCTTCACGCATGTGAGGTGGTGGCCCGGACGGTCGTTCTTCACGCATGTGAGGTGGAGGCCCTGATGGTCGTTCTTCACGCATGTGAGGTGGAGGCCCTGATGGCCGTTCTTCTCGCATTTGTGGTGGGGGACCTGACGGCCTTTCATCTCGCAGATGAGGGGGCCTATGTCGTCTGAACTCTTCTTCAGAATCGAGTGGTATTACCTGTGAAGGTGGAGGTCCAAGCTCGTTGTTATCCAATGGGTGGAAATCCCACGGCACATTATGTTGATCTTGTGGGATGCCAGGTGGAGCCCCAGGATGCTGAGCATTATGTCCATGCATTCCACCCGCTGGACCTGTTGGTGGCATTGACGGAGATTGATACTCTTCACGTCCAGATGGTGGTCCAGAAAATGACGTCTTCTCAGAATCCCTTAAATTCGAAGGGAAACCAGAAGGTCCGAAAGATGTCGGATTTGCTCCACTATGCACCATATTGTGAACTGGATTCTGCTCAATGCTGGGCAAAGGAATTGTTACAAAACCAGGAATATTCATATTATCAGAAGATGATGGTGGTGGTGCTGGTGGACCATGAAATTGAGGACCATCTGCAAATTAAAATCAAACGGAAATTGTTATGCATTGATTGCATTGTAAATTTTATGCTTCTTCTTTTTCGCATTTTTCATTCTAATAACCCATATATTTTAATTAAGATTCACGCTGCCTTTGTTTTGAGAGTAATTACACAACAACCAAGCGTTTGATTTGATAATATATGCTATGCTTGAAAGCGTCTCAGTAATAAGCTTACTCTCACGTTTTCTGTGTACATTACGCAACAATGCAAACAAAATAAAGAGGCGGTTCGGTGTACTTCTAAAAGGTAAATGCACCTTTTCCGATGCTTATCAGTAAAAAATATTGCACCTATTCATTCACTGTAATTATTTACTTGTATCGTTTTATAATATATCAGACTTGATGCTATTTAGAGCGTACAAGGGCAATAAATCATCAAAATTAAAAAAAAAATACTTTGGTTGTATATTATAGTTATGCATTGAAAAATGAAGATGATCTTGTAAACTCGAAAATAATCGCTGATAAGATTAGGGTTTTCTAACAATAATTAAGTGAAAAATACGAAGCATAAATTTAAAAATATGCCGACTATCATCTATTTTGTACCACTAACATATAAACGAAGTTAGTCAATATATGTTTGATTACTAAATGATAACGTGATACTATAATCGCTGCAAATGCAATAGCTTGTGTTCTTCAAACAATTTTTAATCTATAAACTAAAAGTCTAGAAATTCATGTTCATTTTTTATCGTAAGAAGTTCTCACATAGAATAGATCATCAAAACATAACTATTGTTGGCAAGTTTTACTTGAGACTTGAATCCTGCGACACGATCATTCATTAAGCTAGACAGACGAACAACGGCATGTTTCTTTAATTTATATGCGATGCAGTATGCAGTGCAGTGGCAGAAATTTTGCATAAACATCTTTTTCAGAACATAAATTGTAGTGGTAGCTTAGCTGATTGATTCTCACCTCGTCGCAAATGTCAGAAAAAAAAATTGTTTGAAAAATACTTTGAAATTTTCAACTTTTCAAGCTGCAATGCACTGGCACCCTAAACCAAACCATAGCATGCCCATCTATTTTTTAACAAAGAATTATATGAAAATTTTATGACCATACTTATTTAATAACACCCGTTATAATTGTGTTTGTGCGCTGATTACACCAAAAATGCAATATGCCTACGGAGCGTTAAATCCATCACTGTATCCTGTACTTAACTTAAAACTAAAACTTATTTCAAATTTTAATCAGAAAAAAAATGAAGAAAAACATAACAATTTTCAAAGAGAAAATCCACATGTTTATTTACGCAGAAATGGTTTTGCACTAATGCTGTGATGATATACGTTTGCATGTTGCAAATGGCCGTGACCTTAACCCTTTAATTTATAAACTCGAGTAGTGTGTGTATTTGCCTAAATGGGCTTTACTCACAAAAATATAAATATAAGCATACATAATTTTAGATTATTGGTTTTGCTCTTTGCATACAAAATAGAATGTTTCCCGTTAAATAATACATGGTGATCAGGGATTTTTTTTATTGCTATTGCATTCAACAGAGCTTTGTTTATTACCGACAGGTGCTATTACCAAAGAACGGTTCAAAAAAAAATATGATGAGTTGAAATATGAAATATTATTGCAGGTCACAAGAATAGGTAGAATATGATGCTGCAAAAATCTTAATGTTTTCAGACTTTTCAGATTTTCAGAAGAAAAGATGGTAGGCTACGGGAATAAACCGAACCGAGAACCGAAGTCCTAAAGATGAACGAACTCATCACTGAATAATAAACCATGCTTGTAGATTAATTTATAACAAACAGAATATGACAGAAACTCTCTAAAGAAGAATTGGAGTGCAAAAAGTATTGAACTTTAGCATTGGTATTTTTTTCAAAACTTTAGCACAGGTGTACATGTACATATCCAAGTTTGCAATTTGATAAAAAAAACAATTATCAGCAAAAAGGGGTGAAACGAAAAGTTCAAAAGGTGTACTTGTCATATTTTACATTAGTTCGGCAGTAAATAATCACAACCAGAAGTGTGCATACGCACGTGATTTTTTCAGTAATAAACTTAGGCTGCTGTCCTTGTTGGGAAGTATCGAAAACAAAATAATAATGAGTGTAATGTCGATGACTCCTTAAACTTAAGGTTGAAACAACAAGTGATTATCAGTAAAAAATACTCACACAATAATATTTAGCTCACTGTATCAGAGCCCAAGCCAATAATTTATGTATGTATTTTGATAAAAGTGAAAGTTTACATTATGAGAAGATTTAACCAGGAATGTTTTCATTTCCTATCATTCTACTCCAATTTAAAACGTGGATTTTTTAAAACACACTAATAATAACCACGTCACGATTTTTTACACATTTGTTTAAATTTGTGGGAAGCCCCTGAACTAGCATGAGTGCAAAAAATCATCATCATACTTATTATAACTCATGTCAATTTTATGATGAAAATTAGATGAAAAAAATGTAATCGGTTTAAACTAAAATAAAAGAAAATGTGACAAACTAAAAAAAACTGATGAAAAAATTGTCATGTCATATTTCAAAACTCTGAACCACATCAAATCGAAACCATAAACAAAACCACTTCAAATATGCGTATATTATAGCAATCTTGACGATGAACTTTTTTTTTGCTAACCACATATGTTCATATTACCTCCTTACTCCTTACTCATCATTATCATGTCGGTTGTCTGATTGTAAGTTGTCATACATTCTAAGTACAAGTTAAACTCTGAGAATTGTGTGTAAAATGGCTTGTCACAATATTTTCTTACAATGAAATGATAACCAAACCAACAAAATAATGCTGTAACAACTTGTTATACACATTGAAGTTTAGCCAAGGGACATGCTATACATGAGAACAAAACTAAAGCAAAATCAAAGTACAAAAAAGGTACACTAGTGAAGAAAGGACTTACAATACAAAAGCGCACAAATAAGAGAGTAAACGAGACGTGCTCCCTAGAAATTCATGCACAGCAGCACACACAGAAATCTAACGAAACTAGCAATTTAAGTTTAAGTTACATATGTGTGCCTGTCAATTTTACGTCGCAGGTCACTATATTCTTCATTCTGGTTGTGAATTGTGAACATTTTTCTCACAACAAACTATTATTCAGACTTTTTCCGTCAGATTGCAAATAAATTCAATAGCATTATTTCTCTCTTCTACTAGAGATTATTTTCCCTTGTTACAACTGATAGATTAACAGGTACTCGCGAAGGTGTCGTACTCATCAAAACGTCAAACAAAACTTATTACAACTACCGACTACCGACTTGCTAAGTTTATGATCACGACTTTCTCATTAGGCCCACTCTCCTTTGACTTTTCAATTATTGCTGTTTCTTGATGGGGTGGGTGAAATGCTTGTAAAACCAAAACCAAGGAATAATTCTTCCCTTCATTTCCCTTATTGACTTGTCAATTTTTCTATCCAATCAGGCAGTGCAGACAAAAAAAGAAAGAAAGTAAAAGTGAATGAAAACAATAACTTCCTGTGTGTAAGCATATGTAACTACTGCCATTGTCTCATGTCTAAATAGTAAAAGATTTCGTGAATAATGTATAAAATCCTGCCACACCCACAATATTTATTACATATCAGTTCATTTCTTTTGGTGTCTCAACTTATAAAAATGACATTTAAAAATTCCTACCTGTACCAAACCACATACCTTAAATCTACTCAATGCCAAGTTACTGTGCTAGTCTTAAAAATGTAAATTTTTGTTGTGTAATTTAAAACAAGCTAATTACTCCTTTGGTTTTTTTCTGGCTGGTACATATAATTAATTGGTTTAATTATCTTTTGTCATTTGTTAAAAAATATTCGATGCAGATTTTCTTAGCTTTAATGTATGCTTGCGGAAGAGTTAAGTACATCCTCATGACTTATTTATACTTATTTATGAATTTAAACTTACATTACATGTATAAAATATTATTATTCTTTAGTATTTTGCACCACCAACACTGAATTTCTTTCATCCTCCTTTATTTTGCAGAGCGCAGCTTCGGCTTACTGACTCAGAAAATTGTTTGGAGCGTACACAATTTAGTCGTTTTTTGGTCTCGAAAGAGAAAATAAAAACGTAGACGATAATCGTTTAAGCTCATTACAAATTAGTACCATTTTTACTTTCAATTGCTGTTGTGTTTAGTTGCCTGTTTTATGTCCTTTACATGCTGAAAAGGAAAGTATTCTTTGCCTCTTTCTAATAATGCTATTTGTGCATTTCTTGATTGAATAGTGCATATCCTTGTTTCATTTTAAGAATTAAATTTAAAGCTACGCCTATTTATGACTTAAGTTTACCAAACTATCAAACTGCCTAAGTACCTTGTGTTTTGAATTGACAAAAGTTTAACCGAGCGCAACCATCCACATCTCTCCGTACAACATATTTTAAGTATCCAACAATTTTTATTTTCTAGATGTATATTATTTGTTTATATTTGTTTAGGTATATCTATGGATTGTAATACATGTTTTGTGAAGAACATAATGGATAATAAACATTAAAAACATAATTTGCAATGATATAGTGATTAAAAGAATTAGTTTAAAAAAGAAATATTAATGATGATCTACAACTTCCCACCCATTCCCCACTCCCCACTGTTTTGACATTGCAAACAAGTATAAAATCTCAAAACTGTTTTTTGTTTCCTTCCCTTTTCAAATTCAAAAAACAAATACAGCCAATTAAATTAATTTCGTAGTGTTTTCTTTTTTTGTGAAGTTTATACCAAACAATTTACAACAAAAAGTATTTGATTAAGAAGATAATAACTACATTGTTATAAAGTAAAATGGCAATAATTGTAGGATGTTTTCCCTACCTTGTGTTCATTAAGTCTCTACTTTGTATTGCAATCTATTCTTTTCGGCTTTTCCTCATAAAAGTTAATCTGATCCGGCACTTCGAAAAGCGAGAAATGTGAAAGGAGAGGTATTTTAAGAAAGAAGTACATATTTACCAAAAACTTTCATTCAAAATTATAAGCTCTTTTTGAAAACATTTTAACCGGATTTAATTTACATACCATATGCTTTGTATTCTAAATGAGCCACACCAGCAACAAAGTAAGATTTAAGGAAATACTTGTCGAATTTCTAAAAAAAAAATATTTGTATTGATGCATTTTTCTCGACATCATCACTTCCTTCATCCTTTTGAATAACCTGAGATGTGTCACTTACACATCATCATTCTGACTCTGACGCTTTCAGTTCTTCTTTTATCAAGAAAGCTGCTGAATAAAAAATGATTAATTGAATTCATGCAAAAAAAATCAAGCAATAGTAGTGACAATCGAAAAGTAGAAAACGTAAACATCTCGCCATTTTCATTCATTGATCTTTTTCACACTCACTATTTTAAATTACTAATTAACTTCTCTTTGTTCACACTTGAATGCAAAAGTTCGTTTGACAATGCAGTTAGACCTGAGCCAATCTCAAAACCAAGTACATCGTAAAAGAATGAAAGAAAAAGTGTATATCCGATATACTCATTTTCGCCTGTAGTATTCATTTCTTTCCCTTTCGTCTTTCAACAGGTAGCCTCAATACGTCAGATCAGCTAGTATATTTTAGCATGTGAATGTAAACCTCTGATTGAACATGATCGAAAAGTTGCGTATTTGCCCGGTGACATTGGAGTACAAGAATGCACGAAGTTTTCTTAAAGATTTATGAGTACCAGCAAATGTTCATCGTAAAACTGATAAAAAATATGACATGTAAATGTCAACATAACTCATTCACACTACAAACATTCATTCAAACACAAACACATAAATGAATTAAATCAAAGCATGACACATGTTACTTTTGTACATGGCATCAACGTCGTCGCTAAACGAAAGTTAAAAAATTGATTTTGCATGAGGGTTGTGCATTGTGCATCAGTATTGCATATGTTTGGTACGCACATAATTGCCTGGGAAGACGATGCCAGGTAGTAAGAGTTGCTCTTGAATAAATAAAGCGTATAGATTGGGGGCAATGGCTTGGTTAGGTATAGGAAATAAAAAGACTTAACGGTAATCAAACAATGAGCTTTCGGCTGATGTGATAATGACGACAAATAGTATGAACTTCAATCAAAGTTAACCAACTGAACTATAAAAATCGAGCGAAAACTATTCGTAATCATTTTTCTAAAATGCAATTGATTTTTGTTTTAGTCATCGATCGACTGACACATCAATTTACACTGCATTTGTTATACAGAATGAAATGCATTTGTGTGCATGCGTGCAAACATGCAATTACTGTACTGTAACTATAACCAAGTTAAAAATTGTATGAAACCACAACAAGGACTTATGTAAAATTTACTTTTCGTTTTTAATACGCACCAAAACCACATCTCATAATGAACTAATAAATATGTCTGTTTTTTTGTTAAAAGTAAACTTTCCCTTTGCGTACTACGTGCGGCATATTATTGTAAATCGCTTTTGGTGGATGTTTTTTCGTCAAAATGAAAATTGTGTAGCAAAAAATATTAATGCTAAAAATAGTTATTCAACCAAATACGTGCACAATGCAAGCAAAGGTAAAGGTATATATATATTTGAATGAACTCTGTGGATTTGTTATTTTGTTTACAAAATGTTGCCAAAGGCTAAGAGAACACATTATTTAAAAAAAAATCATATCATTTAACACGAAATGAGATGGAAATCTTTGAATGAACAAGTGCAGTAGTGGAGCAGCGTCTTCACTAAAATAACAGCAGGTGCATGTGTGGCTGTGTGTGGTATCAATTCAAATATTATACTGCCGTGCTCGTTAACAAACTTTGTATCATAGAATACCGTGCCTAAGTTTTTACTGCATTGATTTTTTTACTCAACAATGGTGTGTATACAAACGTCCAATGCAAACATGACACACTTTTGCTTTCAACTCTCAAAACTCAATTCAAAAATGAGTCAGTCAGTCAGAAAAAATTAACGAAAAAGTCCAAGGCATAAAATTATGTGTTATGATTTTCAAATGATAATGATGCATGTGTGAGGAAAAGCGAAAATATGTAACGAACCTAAGAATAATGGTTTATTCATTCAATACCATTTTGTGTGAGAAATCATTAACTAACTGTATCCAAAGGCCAAGTTTCAATACAGCATTTAAAAAAGGAAACTATAATCGTAATAAAGTTACGTGGACTCCACCGTGCAAAACAACACGGTAATTATGGGGTCTCGTGAACGTAAAAGTTAATGATGGAAGTATGGTCATGCCATTCACCCTAATGTATTGAGTCATAGTCATGATGCATTTAATTCCAACTAACAAGCTATATTATTTTCATTTTCACTAAATTTATATACATGTACAAGAAATGTCGTTGTGTATATCGATTTTAAAATGGCAAAATGCAAATCAGAGATACTCGGAGTAATGAACTCATTAATTACAGCACACAGATCATTAACTTTTGTCAACGTTCAATTAAAATTTGCTATTCAACATACCCATATTTGGAGCATGTACGATTCCTCCACCCATCTTCTTCTCGGAACTGTCCCTTTTCAAAAATCCTTCTGGGAGTTTAGAAAACTTTGAAATTTGATCTTCCATTTCTCTAAGCTCATGAGTAGCAGACACAAAACCAAAATTACTATTCACTGCAGCATTTTGCTTTTCAAACAATTTAAAAGGATTATCTTTATGGCGTGGGATACCACTTCCACTGCCTACTATAAGGGTAGTAGGGGGCATTGGCGGGAGTGGCCCAAGATCCTCTGCGGAAGGCACAAATTCTCTCCTCGGAATATTATTCTGTCGACCAGGGAAAACTGGTGCTGATTTTCGATTATTATTTTCATTGTGCGTGGGAGGAGGTCCAAATTGGGCCATCGGGGGAAATACTAAGGGACCACTAGACACTTTACCATTACGGTCACGATTATCACTATTCACATTTGGATCTGGATAATAACTGACATCGCTTCCTGGAGGAGGTCGAATGTGTACGTTGGGCATTCCAGGTGGTGGGGGTGGAGGTCCACGCATACTTTTATCGTTGGCACTGGTATCTCCGAATCCATAACCAGCAGATGAATCAAAGTCGTGCACCATCACACCAGGGAATCCGTGCCCACTTAAAATGTCAAAGTGGTTTTGACTGGATGCAGCTGCCGCTGTTGTACTGCTGCTGTTATTTTGGTTCTGTTGTTGTTGTTCTTCTTCTTCTTCCTCAGGATCTTGTATTTCTCCACTTTTAAATTTAATCTCGATACCCTTTCCAATTTGAATCTTTTCTTTGTTCCTTTTCACTTCGGTTGACGAGGATCTAGGAGGCATCATGCTAATATTGTCATAATACTCTGGAGGCATGTCAACTTCATTACTCATTATAGCCATCCATTTTGAAGGCGCTGCTGAGGTTGGTGATGGTGACGCTGCGGTGGTTGCAAGAGTTGACATTATAAATGGGATTGACGATGGCGTAGTTGGAGCCGCTGTTGTGGTGGGCCGTCCCTTTCGTTTTCTCTGTTTGCCCCAACGTTCTCCAGGTGTGGACGGTGGCAGAAAATATGTTGGGCCGTCCATTAAATCTTCCATTGTGTTTTGAGACGAACTTGGAGCTGGCATAGGTAATGGTGTTGCGGAAGATAAGTCAACTGGTGCCATTTCCTTTAGCCCATTTGGACTACTAAAATCAGTCATCAGCCTTTTCAAGTTATTATTTTTCTCTTCAAAGTCAACCCTGGGATTGTATCGGTCTCCTTCTTGCAGGTTGCCCCAAAAGTTGGGAGAAGCCCAGTTGCCACCCAAGTCACTAACATCAGCACTAGAACCTCCGAAAAGGTTCTTGTGGAGCTTTTTATGTTGTTTTTCTCCCGATGAACTCAAAGGAGTGGATGCCTTTGGAAGTCCAAATGTTTCCATTGTGGGAC
Source organism: Entomobrya nicoleti (assembly GCA_034695465.1). Classification (NCBI taxonomy): domain Eukaryota; kingdom Metazoa; phylum Arthropoda; class Collembola; order Entomobryomorpha; family Entomobryidae; genus Entomobrya; species Entomobrya nicoleti. Next base: position 10,448 of record JAQFZG010002677.1, read on the forward strand.
CACCAAATATACTATGCTGATCACCACCTGATTTTGGATACTTTGTTTCAGCACTACCACCAACAAAGCTGAAAGATGACTTTGTAGTTGGAGTTGAGGGCGTGTTATAGCCCCTCTCCCACGGAATTTCAACAGAAGGTCGGAATTCTTTGCTAGCACCACTGCTGTAGTATCCACCATTGTTCAAGGACGTTTTATTGTAGTGCTTGGAGAAGGGGTCGGAGCTGTGATCATTTTGATAATGTGAATTTTGTTGATCCCGTGACCATTCATTACTGTCAAGTTTTAGAAACACTCCTTTCTCTTTAGCTTGCTTGTTGTTGGTGTAAAAAGGATGTAGACTCTGTGTACTATATGCATTTCCTACACGATTAGGGTCTGATTTCTCATCTAACCTGAATGAACTAGTTTCTTGGTGAAATTTACTGCTAAACCTGCTCTGGTTTCTTGTTCCGGTCATGTCGTACAAAATGAATGGACCGTTTGAATTATCATCTGTTGATCCTGTCGAATTTTGCCCACGGGGTCTAATGAACCTGCTCATGTTATGTCCTCTATTCATCTCATGGCCTGGAGGAAATCTAGGATCATAATCCCCTCCAAAGTAATTTCCAGAGCCAGAGGGGCCAGTAAAGTCATAGTCATCTTGTTCATTTTTATTCTTTCCTCTTAAAGCGTCAAAATAGCCAAATGTACTAAAGCTCATGGGCATCCTGGTCGTAGTTTCTTCAGATGCTTTCTTTGTTGATGACGTAACTCCGGCACTCGTGTCAATTGTGTTTTCAGACGATGGCCCGGCAGCTCCAAGCAAAAGATTTTCTGTAGAAGTTGGTGTCACGTCTTCATTTGATGGCAATGTGAAGGAAGTTTTTAGTTTCTTGTTACCGGCAACGGCATTATTGATGTCATTGGACTTGTCAAGATTTATGCTGCCGTCTTCAGAATATGCAACTGGAGATGTGGGTGTAACAATTACAACGTTTCTTTGGGGTCCCAGTGTGGTTGTCAGAGGATCAGGTGTTGGCGATTCAGTTTTTGTTTCAGACGATGTTAACTCGCCCCCATCCGCACCACTTGCAGGCAATCCCATTCTTTCAGTTGAGCTAGCAATAGCCTCATCATTCAAGTGCGGGCTTGCTGTGTGCAACTTGTACTTCTTCCTCCTACGCCCTTTGCGTCGTCTCTTTGGTAGTCTAGTAGGTGCTGGTGGTGTTGCACTTGCATCAGGGCCGGTTAAATCTGGCTCAGAGGTGTCAACATGATTATTAATTTGCTGGTTCAGTCGAAATTTCTTGCGTCGCCTCATCTTCCTTCGTGGCATCACAACTTGTTGTTGCTGGTCACTTGATACCTCATTTGATCGAAGAATGGCACCTGCTCTCCTTCTACCACCTTGTCTCACAAAACCACCACCACCACCTTCACTACTACCACTACCTGTTTTTTCGGCAGATACGCCTAAGATACGTTTTATCTGGTTGTCGATAAAAGTTGGATTATCCATTTGCTCTTGTGATAGGCCATAATTGCCTCCAAATAAGTCAAGATTTTGCTGTGAGTCTTGATGTTTGTGTTTTTCGGTTGTGGTGAAATAGATATCGGGGAAAATATTGGGGTCGTAAACGGCAGTAGCTAAATTAGAATCTATGAGTTCCCCTTCCATTCCCACGTCAGCAGAGTTTGGTGGTGGCAAAACGGATGCAAGTTCTTCAGCAAGATCTTGTTGCTGTTGGGAAGAGAAATGAACTAATGGGGGAACTGTTGGACGCTTTTCAAATTGCATGTTAACTGGGGAGCCATCTGGGTTAATGAGATGATAGATTGTTCCAAAGTTTTCGGTTTGTTTTAAGAGCTTTAATCCAGCGGGGTCAGCTTCATACGCTTCTTGAACCTGTCTTTCTAAACTAGCTCGCGCTTTTTCAGCGCTAGTCATGTAGTCTTGAGAAGGAGGAGCGTATTCAGGAGGCCCTTGCATTACTGAATCGTCAACATCAACTAACATTCGATCAACTGTTGGTGATGGAGGGGGTTGATTGTCGGCGTAATGTTGTTGTTGACTCTCAAAATTCTCATCCACGTAGTCATCTTGTCGGTCGACTGGTTTTTGGTTATTGGGAATCTTCTTAAATTGAGGCATATTAGGAGACAAACTTTCAGGGCTTGCTGGAGGCATCATAAACTGTTGCGGAAGTTGACCAGAATTTTCCCCAGAAAATGGAATTTGACCTGGCTGGAAAAAGTTTTTCCCTTGAGTGAATGGCTGAGGGGGAAACTGGTTTCGTCCACTGGCAAAATTCTGGTTAATAATGTCCTGACCTTGTTGAAAGTTATGCATTTGCTTAGCTTCTTGACTGTTCGATTTTCCAATAAAATTGTCTTGCAAATGGGCAAATGGATTTTTCATGGGATTACTGAAAGAGCTTTGTTCAGGTCGCTGTTGCTGTCTGGGATTTTTAGACTGAGGAGGAAATGGGCCTCTTCTACCTGGACCCCTTCTTCCAGGAGGAGGTCCATTCTTACCAGGAGGTGGTCCATTTTTTCCAGGAGGTGGTCCATTCTTACCAGGAGGCTTAGATTGTTTGTTATGATGGTTTGGCGGTGGGGGTCCACCTCGGCGATTGGGTCCTTGTGGAGGCCCATTCCGCTGGCCATTCGGTCTTTTGTTCTTATTTCCGTTTTTTCCATTTTTGCCTCTAAAAATGTTGGGCCAGTTCCAAAGACTAGCACGTTTAGTTAGTCCGGTTCCAGCTCGTTTCACCTTTGCTGTTGGAGCAGGGGGTTGTGGAGGCGGTGGAGGCATAAAACCACCTTGTAGGTTCAATTGCTGCTGGAGCATTTGCTGCGTTTGTTGATCCGTAGCCATTTGTTGCAAATTTGTATGATCTGAGTCCATTTGAATTTGAATGTTATCTAAATACTGAATTTTTTGATACTTTTGTGCTGCCGGATCCCCTGTTGGGATCGGTATGGCATGTTCATAAATTTGACTGTATTGCCCAACCAGACCATTGTGTGGACCGGGAAGGGATCGTTGACTGTGAACTATGGAAGCAGAAAACACAAAAATAATTTGTATCGCCTTGCTTTAAAATAGCTTTCACTTGTTGATTTGATCTCGTGGTTGGACTCCAAATAATCAAAAATCAATACTAACAAAATATTAATTAATTAACTATTTTCACTTTTTCTCAAAATTTCACTTACCATTATTTGGAATCACATATGCCCCAGATTGCTGAGGTTCCGTATTAGTCAGCGAATCTTTGAAGCCATCTTCATCCCCTACGGTAAACCCAGCTCCAACATAACCTTTAATTCCCCCAATACTTCTTATTCTAAATAAGCCAGATTGACGGAAGCCACAAGCAACCTTGAAGCCGCCACCTCCTTGCCACACACACACTGCATTCACTGGAACCACAACTAAACTGCTACTGGCGACAATTAACAAAATCAGCAAGTGCACTAGCCTTTTCACTTGACTCTTGTCATAATAGAAATTTTCATTTTTAACAGAGTTCCTACTTCTTATATTGCCCTTGAGCAAAAATTTAACACAAATTTTACTTATGGATAAACAACTTAGTATATTACTAGCTAAAGAGGGGAAAGCGTCTGGACTTGGAGAACTTTTATCGTTCACCCTTGGCCATTCCTGTGATGTGTTGTTTGTAAGCTCATCATTTTCTCCTGGATATTTAATTGTGTTGCAACAAGATGAACATTTCACATTTGCTCTGTTATAATTTGCTTGTCTTCCTGGATTTGTGATATTATTGGCTTCGTGCTCCTGATAACACGGATTTGTTTTGTAAGTCGGTGATAGTTCCTGCTGCCAGCATGGCTCCTCCTGCCGTTTTTTCCTAGCCCCCATGATACATGTAAATGACAGTTGAAGTCCCTCAGAAGTTGTAGGGGCTCTCTCAAACTTATCGTATTTTTCAATGTTCGTATGGAAAACACAATTCAGGTCATTATAATCCGAGTGTATTGCTTTTGTCCGCTTTTATCGCTTCACTTTCTTACACACTTGCTTTCACAAACTAGAGCACAAATTGACAAATGATCAAATCGGCAAAAAAAGAATCAGGTGAAAATGAAATGAAGCGTCGTCGACGGGGGAAATTGATAACACAGCGTTACGTCGGCCAACAGCGTTGTCCTTGCATCTTTCTCGTATCGTAAACGATTTTTCTTCCGTATTTGAACGTAAACTTACGCTAGAGAATTGTCACACTAGGTAAAATAGTTCTACATGATGCCTGTGTACCAACTACATCCTACCAGTGTACCAGGCCAATCATTACTGACTACCAAACAACAAAAATGCCAAGTTTGCTGGTGTAACAATAAAAACTACTCATCTTAGTTAAGGATTTACTTTAGTTAAGGCTTTGATGCATAAATGCATGATGATCATGTTTTCAAAGAGAATTTTTGTAAAAGAATCAGTAAGTTAAGCAGGTAGGCATCGTCAGCGTCATCATCATCACATCAAAAAGATTCAAAAGCCAGTTTAGTACGTGCAATCACCATCATCGCCGTATACGTTTGAGTTTTGCATGCAGGTGTATAAAGGGCTTACTTTTTTGGTTGGCTTAAGGGATCTCTCTCGTTTTCATTTTGGATTCAGTGCAGTACATTTCGAACCACAAACGATGATAGATCACTTCTTCATTTTCATCATTAGCATGTTTTAGGGCTAAACAGAGACTTTGACTTAAAGCACAGTGCATCATATCAGGTTGATGATGATAATGATGAAGTGTACATCTACGATGATGATCAACGCACAAAATATTATGTGTGTAGTTTAGTATGTTGAATGTTGCACATATGAACAAGATGCGAATGACCAAAAAGTCAAGAAAATGTGGCACACTTATTTATTTGGCTAGTTTGGTTGTTGCAGTTAGTAAAGAAGAAGTGCAGAATCTGTGTTGTGTGGACGGACATACATAAAACACATAGTTTTTACTTTGGCTACTTTGACTTCTCTCAAGTTCTCTCTCTCTCTCTGTCTCTCTTTGTTGTGCATCATGTTTTAGTAATGAAAGGATGCTCAAAAAGAAAGAGATTGAATAAAGATGATGCATGTTGATACATTAAATATCATGATGATCATCTTTCTCCTCTGCTTACTGACGGTTGGCTGGTTTTTATGCGTGCAACAATGCACCCATACATTATATATTATGATGATACCTTTTTACTCTAGGATAATAGATAAGTAAATGGATGTTCCATGTAGTGTAGTGTTCGCGTGACAGGACTTGAATTATTATGTGGA
>JAQFZG010002678.1:0-15734 GCA_034695465.1 Entomobrya nicoleti
AGAAGTAATATGCGGCATGGTTACCTACCTGTTTTTGTAATTCATCATTTGAGTTAAACAAATATTTATACTAGGAAGAGTTTTTGCTGATTTCTGAGTATCGTGCACTTGCAGCTCCCAATGAAAAATACTGGGCCTCTTTATTGTAATTTGATGAGGGAAAATACTTGCTTGGAGAAAACGCATATTAAATTAGTTTGTTTATACAGTTGTCGGAAAAGTTATTATTAGATAGGCAAGATCGCTTTTCGAATGCATTTTTTTCAGATAAATAGACTGTAGTACAATGACTTCGTTGTTAGTTTGAACTCGGACAAGCACCGAGAAAGTGCACTTCCAATTTTCGTTAGCCAAGTTTACATTTTTACGTTGTGAAAACTCGTGCTGGTAGCTTTGGGTTAAAAATTAGTAAGAGAACCTTTTTAAAAAGTATGTAACCATGTCATGTTATCCTTTTTACCATACTTCAAATAATTAATGTAGTAAAACTAGAGGTTGTTAGTAGTATATTTGAAGGAATTTTTATTTCTAGGTGGAGATATTCACTAGTGTAATGGCCAGGCTAATGACGACCATAACAAGGTAAAGATATTCAATGTTTTTATTTACCAGATACATAGGAATAGTAAAGATGGTTTAGTTTGTTGTGTGGATGTAAACTTTATTAGCATTGTTTTGAAATTTCTTTGCAGTTTTTAGAAATTTGCTTTAAGTTACGGACTACTTGGGAGAAAATAACCGAGAACTAGTCAAATTACATAAATCTAAAGTATCTACCATTTTGGAAGATCAGCATAGCGCATTGATATAAATCCGTATGAAATGCATCCGACATTCAAAAAGTTCTCCCGAAATCCGGAAACAATTGACCGAATTTTGCTTCAGGAACCTGGGCAACATAAATTTTCGAAAGTTTTTCATAACCTGTTTCCACCTGGAGGGAAGTACAGTTATAGCATGCTCTCCTATCTAGACTTACTACATGGCTTCAAATTTGATATGACTTTTATGGTATGTACATTAATATTGCAGTTTATTCAATCACAAATTAATATTGCAGTTTTTTAGGTTTTGTCCTGTGTAATTTTAATAGTTGAGAAAACAATTGGTTGTTAACCATTTGTACCGAAAATTTAAAATAAATATTGTCAACGACGATGGAGTATACCAATTTTGGGTGTTCCTGGTTCAGGTAATGACAAGCAGATCTCATGCAAATAAGCAAATTTTACTTGGAAATGCATAACTTATGGGCATTAATGGTGCTTCATATTACTCGTTTTGCTTTACCCATTTAATGTAATTGATTTTTTAGATTTACGACACATTAATCCAAAATAAAGACTTAATGCAGAACCGAGAAAACTTTGACGACATTTTCGATTTCATGAATGGTTTTCCGATTGAAAAAACAAGAGTCGTCATAATTGGACAGGATCCGGCACCTGATGTCGAATCGAGTGGATATGCATTTCATGGATCTGATTGTGAAGCTACTTATAAATTAGTTCAAAACTTTTTTAACAATGATCGGCAAGTTGTTAATAGTGGGAATGAGGGGAAGTCAGAACGATCGAAACCTTTCAATAAACGCATCTCTAATCTTGATGGTTGGATTGAACAAGGTTAGTACATTATTTACATGGTAATAAAACGTAGAATTCCTTAGAAGGAATGTAAAAATTACATATTTTCTGTACATTATATTATGTTGGAGATTTGTCGCTTATAAAATATGAAATAATATCGTAGGCATAAATCTAATACTACTTGACTAATACGTTAACCTACTCGATTAGTTCCTAAATTTTAAGGGTTTTGGTTAAATTAATTTAAATTTACGAATTATAAAAAAAATCTTCTAATTTCAGGTGTACTGCTATTTAATACCTATTTGACACTTGGGGATCCCACAAAAGATATTTGGTTAAACTTTACAACATTTATTGTGAAACAATTGAGTTCTGAGTGCGATCGTTTGGTTTTTATAATCGCAAGTGGAAATGCTCGTCATAATTTCGCACAACTTATTGATGAGGTAATATAATAAACATACATTATTTTACAATAAACTTAAATCACGACTTCAATCACGGAAAACTATGAATCTTAACGAAAAATATGTTTTTAAATCTCAAATATTGTATCTAAAATTATGTTCAGTTGTGCTATGACTTTGTACATGGATTTTGTAATATTTGTTGTTCCTTATAGGAGAAACATAAAGTTATCAACGTATATCACCCAACTCATCGAAACCAGGACAGCACATATTTGAAATGGGAGGATCAAATACCTTTTCTTGAAGCGAATGAATGATATAAATAATCAAAATGGTACAGGCAAAGCATTGATGATTGATTGGGAAAATGTAGATAGGAGAAAGGAAAAGTACACGCAACATTTCGAAAGTAAAGCTTCCTCTCGTGAAAAACATGTTGAAGAAAATCACTGCAACGAGGACATTGACATGAGGGAAGATAATGACGTGGGTGAAGATAACGACGAAGCTGAAGATAATGCCGAAGCTGAAGATAATGACGAAGCTGGAAATATAGACAAAGCTGAAGATAATGACGAAGCTGAAGATAATGAAGAAGCTGAAGATAATGAAGAAGCTGAAGATAATGACGAAGCTGAAGATAATGACGAAGCTGAAGCTAGTGACAGCAGTCATGAGGAAGATTTTGATGACACCAAAGATCTTGGCAACATCACAAAAGTCAACAAGAAACCTAATCCAGTGATTCCAGAAAAATCTCTTGGTTCTAAATGTTCAAAACACAAGATTTCCTCGAATGTAAATCCAGCTAAAAAATCTAAACCCTCAAAAAGTTTAAATCAAATGAAAACAGCCGTACCACAAACCCCTACTACCATTCGCAAAGTTTCAAAGAATATGAAATGAATATCAATAATCTCATATTTATGTGGACATAATACTAATTACGGAAGCATGCGAGCATGCATGCTAATATAAGAGAATACTACTTTTAATCGGTTTGAAAGCAAGATTTTATTAAACGAGATTGTTATGGTTATAAATTCTGAAGTTCCTCTTTTCTCAAGTTTTGATGCAAGATTTTTGGGGGAAATGGTTTTGTTGCAAATTCAGAAACGAATTTATATGACGTCAAGGTAAACTCAACTAATAGTTAAATAGTAGTTAAATTTTAGCTCCAGAATCGGCAATTAATCTGTTCACTTATAAAAAAAATATTTATTTATAATTCTATAGATACATGTATATATATATGTGTGTTATTATGTTAATGCTTGACAACAATACATTTTAAATGCTGATGCTGTATGCATAAGTGTGGAAAAAATCTTTGGTTTAGTAATAAATTCAATCATAACCATTTTTAATCAAAAGTGTGGGAATTTGAAGTAGTTAGTGAACCATCTGTTTAAAAAGTCATTACTCAGACTCTCGTCACAGCTATCAGACCTTGCAAACTACAAAACATATAAAAACAGTCCATATTTATGTACAACCCAGATTTTCAAACGGAACTAAAGCACCATCATCAAAACAAGCCCATTTGCTTGTCCGCAGACTGCCTTCAACCAAAACTTTACTAGTTGTCCTTTTACGATCATTTGTACACCAATTCATCCACTACGCCAAAACTTTTAGCTTTGTGTATAATAATCCCAAAATTATTCTCATATCGTTTTTCATTTGACCCTATATTATTACAAGGGCCAATAATTGCATTTTTCATACTAAAATAAAATTCTTGATTTAAGCACTTTTCCAATTTGGAATAATTTACATTCAAGTTCATTCACAGAAATTTCTGCTGTTAACATCTTCTTCAAGGTTTTTCCTAAAACCGTCATTTTTTTAATATCATGTTTTTAGTGGTTTTCAATACTTTGTACAAAAACCCTGAAATACCACAATGACAATTACAAGTTCAATTAAAAATATTATTATCATATTTAAAAATGTAAATGCTTGCACGAATAAGTTCAGGTAAATATTGACACAACACAATGTCAACAATTTCCGCCTAGAGTTGAGTTTTATTTACTTCAACCACGGAATTTCCACGAATATACGTTATATTGACTATAATGTTATTCCTGTCTAATAAATAAAAATGAAAAATAATTCCATCTATTTTGAATTGCTAATAAACCAACAGATGGTAATATCAATGCTCACTACTTAATATATTTTAATTTATTTGCATACCAGCACTTTGAACACAGGGTGGTTCTTTTCATTGACCACATCACAATAGTAATGTACACCTTTTTTAAACGTATCTTTGGAATTTTCCACAGCACTGAGCTGTCAATATTTGTTATTTTTAATGCATTTTTGATTTATTACGTAATCTTTGTATATAGCTAAATTTAGAGTAAAATAAAACGTGGTTTCATTCTAATCATTATACAAATAATAATAAAACATTTATTCCTAACATACGTACGCATGGAATTATGTATGTATTTATATTAATGTCTACCTACAATAATGGCTTGTTTTTTGGAGTGTTTACGCTTTCATGGTAATTCTCAGGATTTTGTAGTTCTCCGACATTTCATATGCGCAGCCCTAGTACGTCATCACATCTTCTTTGAAGTATAAATACTCATATGGAATTTAAATACTCATCATCACAACACTTCGGTACAAACTGGAGATCCGAAAAAACAGTAGCAAAATGAAGACCAACTTATTGGTACTCTGGTGGACGTGCTTGGCGTTTCCGGCTAAATCGCAAAGAGACTTACGGGAGCCCGATCAAGGTCTATAAATTTTATCACTTCAAAATTTTCCATTTACATATATTTTTATCTAACTTAATAAAAAACTATTCAGATATACTTGCAACTAACAACAGCAACCGCTCAGTAAACATTGAACGCTCAGCCTTTCCTGTCTCGTTCCGTCAGCAATGCGAAAACTCAGATGAACTACAAACAATCTTTATGAAAGCTATAACCTTAGCGTACGGAGGGAACTCGGGAAACTTTTTTAACGTTTTGAACTTTGTTTCCAATATTTCTCACCCAAATCTTAAGTACACCGGATTAAATACACTGTACAACGTACTGGAACGAGGGGGCGACATGCACACCGTTCAAATGATGACTCTAACTTATTGGATCAAAACAGCTATGTCTGATGATAATATAGATGATCAACTGTTTACATTATATGATCAGCTAAGGAGGAAAATTCCGTTAAACATTCGAACAATAATGTTTGGTGAGTATCTTCGATTACGAAACGTTGACGTCAACGAATACATGTACGAATCAAATGACAGAGTAGATGGTCACAGACTAATTTTAACATGGGTACCTGGAGGCCCCTCAACACAAGACGTATTTTATTTCGATGTTAAAATGGAAGAAAGGAATCAATTCTACTTTATAATTCGAAATGACCATTTTGACCAAGGTACACCCATGTGCCAAAGCAGTTCATATTTCACAGAAGACAGAAGAAAAACTGTGACATGTCCAAATGAAGGGATCAGTAGTAGTATGAAATGGCATGTGGAGCCTGTAGCCAATACAACCTACTTTAGAATAAGTAACTTGGATGGAACTCAGTTCTATTCGCCAGTCAGTCAATTACTGTTGGATAGAGAGAGACGATATGTATTCACTTGGCAAAAATTGGATTGGGAAGGAGGCAAACCAGGTTATTGGACCGTGGAAAATATTTAATGCCAAAAAATGCAATTAAGAAAATAAGTCATTTTTTTCCATTTTGTACACGATGTACATATTTTACGCGCAAACATTATTGTTCTAATTGGGAATTTGTACCGGTATAAAGTTTAAACTTGGATTTCAAGGTGACAATGAAAATATGCAGGATATTTACACAATAAAAAATCACTCAACCAAATTCCTGTTTATAATAATATGCCAAATATAAATCATAATAGTTCAGAATCTTTAAATGTTTAAAAAACTATGTCCTGAATTTGCGGAACATTGTTTACTAATTGTTTAATTAAATTTAAATGCATTACCTGGAGGTTAAAAACTCAACTCATAAACGTGCTTAAAAAGGTTTAAATTGTTTCGTTCAAACGCAAAAAAATATGTGTATTGATTTTGTATAAAAACAATCCTTGTGACAAATTTTCTTGTGACTTTAATGTCAAACTTAACGAGTTCTTTCGAACAGGTTCTGACTTATAAATAAATAAATAACAAACTACTGCAATAGAATACCAATTTCATATCAATCCCTTTAAACACAGAAGGCGAATAGAGAGCAGATTTTAAGTAAATTAGTAAATATCTAGTACTACAAAGCATTGTAACTATATCCAATTTCCTACTATTTCTAAAAGTGGCAACTATCGTCGTCAAGAAACTGACAAAACTGAATACAAAATACACTGCGGCAGGCTTTTATATAGCAAGCAATTTTATTACTTCGTTAAATAAATTTAAAATACGCTACAATCGAGCCATTGTATTTAAATTTCATAGCCTATTGTATTCATGTTTCTTGAAATAGGGCATTTTATTTCATGATGGAAAAAGTAGCGTATGTATGTAGGTACTTGTTAAAAGCTTGTGTATTATGTTGGTTTATTAATCAGTGTATAAATGAATGCATATTTTACTCGTTGGTATAAAAGCTACCATAGAATATATATAATAAAGCATGCAGCTTGTTAACTTAAACCGATACCCAATGTGATCAGAATTTGTGTAGTAAAATCTCAAATTAATTCCATTACGTTATGTGATGTATATTGCTTAAGAAATGTCAAATTAAAACATTTAATTATGTTAATTATGGTAAAAATTATTTTATTACCAAATCATTTCATATTTAATTTATGGATCATTTACAGTCATAATAATTTTATACTTGTAAACTTTGACAATTTCACATTTACCAGTTTATCAATTTTTAAAATTGTTAAATATTAATTCACCAAAATTAAAAAATTACATATGTATAATAAATAATAATTCAGTCTAAATCCTCGAATTCCACTAAAGTTCCATCCCCAAAACTATCTCCTTTTCTTTTAAAAACGTTAATCTTATCTGAACCATTAACACTAATCAGTTCACTTGCATTGGTCTCCGTTTCCTTTACAATTTCTTCAATATTTTCCTTTAATGTTTCCACACTTTTTGATGCCTCAGTCTCTCTCTCAATCACGCCGCTCTGCTCTAGCACTTTTAAATCTTGTTCATTCGCATCCATATTTTCAGCGTTTAAAACTTTCGTATTCTTCACTTTCGCAATCCTAACTTTTGCTGCTTTCTCTTTAACTTTTTTAACTTTCGTATCCTTAACTTTCACAATCTTAGCTTGTGTACCTTTTTTAATCTTAATTTCTTCGTAATTTTTCTTCCTATCAAGTTCAGCTTTTATGCCTTCCTCATCCCTATGACATATCTGCAAATGACGTTTTAAGTTACTCGACGATCCAAAATTCTCCAAACAAAATGAGCACTGAAAAGGTGTCTCCTTTGTATGCGTCCTTGTGTGATTTTTCAGCTTAAACCCATTCACACACTTCTTCCCACAAATTTCACACTCAAATTTCCACTCACTTGGGTCCTTATGATACTCCAAATGAATTCCAAGATGATTTCTGTTTATAAATCCCTTTCCACACTTTTCACATTCAAATTTCTTCGGCCTCTCGTAAAGTTCTCCCAAGCCATGTTCCAATGAATTGTGAATTTTCAACTGACTTTTCTCCAGAAAATATGCACCACAACCAATAGCCCGACATTTTTCCACATTATTTTTATCAGCGAGTCCGGACAAGTCATGAAATTTCTTGAAATGGATCTCCTTTCTTAGAAAACTTGTAAAGGGCCATATTACTATTTAAATGGGAGCCGGCCCAAAGCCGGGCCCTAATGAGTCATATACCATTCGAAAGCTCGTAATGCGTAGAGTAAGAATGTTGCTGGGCTCAAGTCTCGATTTCACTTGCTAAGGCCAGTTTTGGGGCCTTGAAGTTTGCAAAAAAGTATGATTTTAACGTTTAAAAATACAAGTACATATGTCCAAACAAATCATTGTTATCCCAACAATTCAAATAAATAATCCAGGAAATAATGTAAAATAACCCTATAACCTCTCTCAGATGAAGACATATCACAAAATATGATTTTGGGATTTTCCGATGTTTGACCCTTCCATCCAGCGTTATACGGACATAATCAGTCAAACTAGCGTAACTGTACTTTGGTCGTTAATTCATCTTCAAATGAATTCTGTGATCAATTAGCCACACAGAATCACATCTTCCATTATAGCAATTCGCCATATATCTATATTATTAAAATGGAGTGCTGTTATAAAGTGCGATAATCATACTTTTTTGCCAACTTCAAGGTCCCAAAACTGGTCTTAGCAAGTGAAATCGAGACTTGTGCCCAGCAACATTCTCACTCTACGCATTACGAGCTTTCGAATGGTATATGACTCATTAGGGCCCGGCTTTGGGCCGGCTCCCATTTAAATAGTAATATGGCCCTTTCCTTTTGCAAATCTCACATTGTAGAACTTTAGGTTTTGGACCAGTAACAGACTTTTTATCTGTAGTCAAAACTGAAACGTTTTTTATTCCTACTGATTTAATTATTGTCTCATTGGCTACCTCATCTCTGTTGAAATCTTCATCCTTATGCTCCTCAACTATATGCTTATTAAGATACTCCGACTTTGAAAAATGTTTTTCACAAAATTTGCACTTATACAATTTAACATTCATGTGCATTTTTCTCATATGTTTCATTAATCTAGATTTCATAACAAATTTATTCCTACAGCTCTCACACTCCCATTTCCACTCACTTGGATCTTTATGGTATTCCATGTGCAATTTCAACTGGCCTGGTTGTGCGAACTTATTATCACAATTGGGACAGTCAAAAAATTTCCCTTTTTCGTCTGCTCTTTCTCTAATCGTTTTGCCGTGATCATACATCCGATGCTTTCTTACTTGTACACTCGTTAAAAAATAAGCAGCACAGCCATTCATCTTGCATGAATACAATTTCCCTCTTTGAGGTCGTGTTAAATCGTGACAAGTCTTAAAATGACGGTCCTTTCTTAACAAACTGCTAAACGTTTTCGAGCATATTTTGCATTCGATTTTAAGTCTTGCGCTGGAAGATGATTTTTTGGATTTAGGACGTCCCCGTTTTAATTTAGGTCGGTCTGGATCTCTTGACGATACATCCGTGTACGAACACGACTGTGCCGAATTGTATTCAATATCACTGAGTTTATCATCATCGTCACTGTCAACGTCATCCGTAAATTTATTAACCCTATTTTCCCGCAAACTGTATCGATTTTGCCGAATTTCCACATTTTTAGCCTTAATCTGACATAGAGCAAGATCACCTATTTCCTTTTCCGTAACTTCTTTTCTTTTTAAATTTTTCTGTACTGTTGTTTCGTTCCCATTCTTATTTCTCAAATACTTCAATCTCAACCTAGAGGCACTAGCTTGTACAGAATCCCCAAGTTTTGATTGGCCTTTCTTCTTATGAATTCTCACATGGGCTTGTAAATTATTTATTGTAGCAAACCTCCTTTCACAAACTTTACAATTAAATTTCCACTCCTTTGGATTCTTGTGATATTCCAGGTGAACTTGTAAGGTGTACGCAGACTTTAACACTTTGCCACATTTTACACATTCGTACACTGCAGGATCTTGAATTTCGCCCGGGTTTAATTCTAAAAACGTTTCTGGAATAACTGGTGGGTGTTCCACCTTTATTTGGATAAGGGGATTCTTAAAGGTTGCGGTTCCTTCTCTAAAAAAATTAACATCGGATTAAAAAAGACTTTCCCCACACGTACCAAAATAAAGACATGAACAACAGAAGTGTATTTATATATTATTAAATTTACTTACATCATAACCAAGTTATTTGTGTCAGGATACTCATTATCATGATCAGTGTTCCCTATTTCCCACCTAAATTAGCCGAGATGCTTCCCATGTGGGAAATATTAGGAAATGATGGGAAATTGTGGTAAATGGGAAATCATGTGGGAAATTTAAAATTTGGTCGTTTTACTATCAGTTTTAAGCTTCTAGCAGTCTAAAATGGTGTAACATTGACATTGACAAGTGCTGGGTACATTTAAGCATTCGTCTAGTTTGGTTTCATTTTAGCATCAACGATAATTGCGTCTCATCTAATTCATATCATACACATGTTATGCGTAAATTGCAAAACAAAATCATTTTTATATCAACATCTCATCTCGGAATACTTTTTTGTTTGATAAAATATACAAATTTAGAGCTTTGGAATACATTTCAAATGATTAATCTTGGTTTTTAAACTATTTGATTATTATTTCCCATATTTCCCACTTCCCACTAGAACTCAACTTTTTTTCTGGGCACTATTTCCCATTATTTCCCACTATATTTCCCACCTGGTAAATACCATCCTGGAACACTGATCATGATGGATATATGGTTCCGCAAAATTATCGTCATAATTTTCACCACTGTTCTTTTCCAACTCTGCCATGTCATTATATTCAGCTTCGTCGTCATGATTGGGAAACGTTGAACATTCAATCATGTCATCGTCCATGCTTAACAAATTTGATGTTATGTCAGCTTCAGTTTCAATATCTCCAGCAATCGAATATTTTACTGCAGGTTTATTCCTCAGTCTCTTTCGTTTTGACGGTTTTACTGTTGTTTTGGGGATAACTTTTTCATCATCGATACGCAGTCCATCCGGAACTGGTTTACTAGGCCACTTTCTATTCCGTTCTTTCTCAACTCCACTTTCATTCCAGTGATTGTCAGTCAAATGACTGTTAAAATCTCCCTTAAACCGGAAATCCTTTTGACAAAACCGGCATTTAAAAGGTTTCTCCCCAGTATGGATTCTTAAATGCACTCTGATATTCTGTTTGCATATAAATCTCTTTTCGCAGAAGTTACAGCGCCAGTTCTTCTGAATTTTACATTTTTGATGAGTCGAGGGGATTTTTAAGTTTGGATTAACTTCTGTAATTTTTTCAGGAATTTTAGAGGATTTAGCCACGTTTAAATTCCGATTGAGCAAAACACATGGTTGCGATCGAACCCTTCTTTGATGACCTGTAATTAAAATACACATCAGGAAATAAAAAAATAACAATTCCACTAAAAAGTACATCGATTTTATTTATTATTCATTTTTTAATTATTACTAACCTGCTTCCACCACATTTTGACGCAATTTTCTTATTTTATTTTGGCTCTCTGATTTCTTTTCCAAGTCAGTTAGAAATAATTCCTCCAAAACTCGGTTTACGTATATCCATCGTGCGGGAACTTTATTTGCATGGTTTATTTTATCCACTAGTTTGTCCAACATAAAATCTAACTTGATCTCCAATATTTTAAATTGATTATAGCTTTCACAGAAGTCGGCAATTATGATGTCACATTTTTTGCAACATTCAATCAGTTTTCTATTCTCAAGAAAATCACAGAGGTATTTATTTTGTTTTTGTTCGGCGAATCGTTTCACTAATTTAATAAACTTGTGAATATTTTCTATATTTTTGGCAGTTTTGTTGGGGAACTCTATAGTCTTGTAACAGAACAAGCAAAACCCCGGAGAATTTATTACCACCGACATTTTGAAATTGTCTCATAATTATAATTAAAGTGTTAATGAAGCATCAACTTGTGAGCATGTTATTTGTGAAAGGCAAAAACTGAACTGAACATAACAACATATGATACCGTGTGCTTTTAGTGTGGTTGTGTGATGCATTTTTTTAGGAAAACAAGCAACCAAATCCCTGTCATAAGAACCAGCTGGAGGAGAAAATGCGTGAAGCTGAAGTGTGTAGCTGAAATGCAGAGAAACGAGAACATAGATATCCCGATTGTCTGTTACATACCGATCGCGCATTCACCGATTCTAAAGAGTTAAAATTGAAGAACAAAAGAACTTAAATTTCCTAAAAAGATTAACCAGAGAAATGCAGAAAAAGGTCAAATCTTGTCAGATGTCGACCAAATGTTATACAGAAGGTATTGAGTATATGCATGGTTAAATGTACATAAACAAATTGTATTTGTAATGTACAAAGTCACACTTGTTTGTATTATTTTTCGTATAATATTTATACTTAATAGTAGTATAGTCACTATTCATAAATATACAACAACAAATTCCCTACTACTTGATATACTTTTAATACACAACTAGCTGATAATCATGAAATTTTTAATTTTCCTCATTATTTATGTTATAATATTATTATGTTGGTTAATTCTCAATGTTTTTAATTTAAGCCTTATCAATATGCGTTTATGCATTGAAGTATAAAATTGAAGTAAATACGTAAAAGCTGCTTTCTTTGTCCTCCCAGAAATCTAATATTGTTGTGATTTTCGTAAATATGATATTCGTCACCCATTTAAAAAAAATTAAAAATACTTAATATAACATAACTATTATAATCAACTAAATATTTAATTTAAAGTATTAGCCGTGCTTATCAAATATTTTACATTAAAACATGATATATTTTAGTGCTTAGTCATTGCATTGTAAAAAAGCGCCATTACGCTACATGTTCTTTGTAAACAAGCTTCAATGTATTCGGAAAATTTTTGCGTGCGTGGCAATGTTATGATGTGTACCTTTGTCGTGCTTGCTATACACATGTATGTATGTACATATATGTATACACATACATATATGCAAAACAACATAATGCATGGATGAAGTGGTTGAGTCGGCAACTGCGCCAAATGCAAAAAAGGTTTCATCGGTCGGTCAAAAAAGGTCGATATGTAGCAGACTCGACATGTAACAATTTACCGATATCCCATCCCATCTCGAGAATAAGCTTGTCATGATATTGGCCCATGAAATTTTAAAAGCTTATAGTAAATAGCCCATTTGTTAATGCGAATGTTATTATGGATAATATTTAATATCGTTTGTAATAGAACGTCTGTTAGTGTTTAATATCAAATAAATGATAAATTAAAGGCACGGCAAATAATTTTGTAATTAATTTTAAAATTGCACCCTAGCAATCCACAATAATTTGTTTATTTATGAAGTTCACTTAAAATTACAATTAAAACAAAAGTCAAAAGAATTTATTTTCTTTAGAAATCAATAATGACTAAAACAACAGACTAGAATCTTTTAAAATAAAATAAATTTATTACGCGTTTAGTTCACAAGTTATATAACGATTTGTATTACTTAACCAATATTGAAATACACATACTGATGTAATAAGTGTTTGTTCAAAATGATAACCTAGATTCAAAGTTTGTGCCTAATATTTCATTTTAGATGTATCCCGCAAAATTATCACATTAGACCTTATTTTATCAATAGCCACACTTGAAGTCTCTTCTCACTTATTCCATTTCTGTAAAATCCATTCTACATAAATAATTAAAACACCCAGACTTTTCTTCATCAAAAATCGCCACATATACATATCTGGTTCATTGTTTGTGAAAGCTAGTGTGCCATTAGTTGACTTGTTGTGTATTTTTCTTCCCATAAGTGTAATACTCAAATTCAGTAGAAGAGAAATTTTTATGAGGCTTTGGGATTTTTGATGAATTAGTAGTTTTGGAAATATGAGCACAGCGCTTTCGTAAATTCAATTTGGGAACGTTAAGATGAATTTTTCTCTTTTGTGGAAATTTTAAGCCGTTTGAAGACAATTTACTTGGTAAACATTCCTGAGCTTTAAAGTCAACGTTCCCATCGTTATGAACTTCCTTTTCAGAGATTGTCAGAGTTTTACTCAAACTGATCGCACTTTCTTGTAATTTGTCCTTATTTAGAAATTGGACTTGATTTGGACAATTATCAAAATATTCGTTGCTTACCGTTCCTTCTGACATTTGTTTACTCTTCTCATGTTCATCATGACAATTATTTTTCTTTAAATGAGTAAACGAAGTTACAAAGTCGATTGCGATTTGATTCTGACAAGTTTCACCACTCGATATGCATTTCTCAGGGTTATCATGATATTCCGAATGGACTTGTAAACGATTACAAGTTTTGACCATATCATCAGACATCTGATCTTGGACACTGTTTGATTGTACTTCTAATGGTTTTTCCACGATTTCGGTATCCTTTTCTAGCAAGTTTGGTAGTGGCATGGGGATATTTTCTGGTTTTTGTACTTTCTCTTTGTTGAAAACCTTGACTTGATTTGAGCCAACCTGACTTATTTTCTTATTGGAAATTTCCTTCCTATTTGTTTCTCTGACCAATTTATTTTTCTCCGTGTTGATTTTACAAATAAGATTAAGCTTTACATGTTTTTGTAACTTGGCTCTAGTCTCAAATATTTTTTGGCAAGTTTCGCAACACCATTTCGAGTCTGTTGGACGCTCATTATGGCATTCCAAGTGTACTTGTAAACTGTATGCAGACAACAAATGTTTCCCACATTTTGGACATTGTATTATTCGAGACGATTGGATGTGGTCGGGTTTTGGTTCGGGAGGCTGCTCCACGTTTTCAAAAATCTCCGGGGAAGAATTAACTACCAAAAGTGGAACGTCAGGTGTCAAACTATTAACTTCTGTTAATTCCAACATCTGGTTTACTGGTTGGTGCACTGCTTCTATTCCAACAAAGAGATCCTCCTCAAAAAATGTAATAGGCTCCCTGAAAACACAATTTTACAATAAATATACAGAGGAATTTTTGTATTCCGAATTCATTGTTATTCCACTTACGTCGTAACCGAATTATTTGTGCTAGCTGATTCAACGTTGCGATCTGAATTTGCAATACAATCTTCGTCAATTTGATTGCTGTAATTGCCAAAACCAGGTATTTCAGCATGCTCAATATAATCATTAGATATTCTTGACATATCTTCGATGAAGTTGCACTCCTTATCATTATCCTCATAATTGATGCTCTTATGATATGAATGCTTTGCTTCATGTGTTTCTTTTGATTTGGTTAATTGGAAGTTTTCACTTTGACTTATTAAAACACCTCGATTGTTTGATCTAAGTTTTCTATGATTGCCTGTAAGTTATCAATAAAAATATTACCGTTTTAATTACAGACATTATTCTGGTTTATTTTAAATTTTCCGGTATTAATTTTATTTTTTACTATTATTAAATACTTACCAATTTCAATTATACTTTGCCGAAACTTGCTTATCCTATACTGGATCTCTACAATTTTATCGAAATCGTTTCTGAAATTTTCCACTAAAACTCTGCTTACGTTTTTCCATCTAGTTGATATTTTATCAGCGTATTTTATTTTCTCCACTAGTTTCTCAAAAAACCACACAAACTTCAAATCGAAATTATTCGTTTGATTGTAACTTTCACAAAAGCTTTCAATTATTTTGTTGCAGCTGGTGCAACACTCTAACAGCTTTTTATCGTTAACTAATTCAAAAATAGGATACACTTTGTGCCTTCCAACAAGTTTGGTTACTATTTTAGCAAATTTCTCTAGATTTTCGAAAGTTGTGGTATTTTCACTCGAAGACTCAGTAGTCTCGTAACATAACAGACAAAAACGTGATGAATTCTGATGATTCGTCATTTTAAAAGAGATAGAGTAATTTTATGATTAAATATCAACGTCCTTGATTTTCGGCATGTGAATTATTGATCAAGCTGGGCATTTGGCATGTGAAACCCAATTGATGATTAACACATGCATACAACAAAATGTGTATCAACAAATGAGCAAAGCATATG